>ML299971.1:115351-200728 GCA_005239495.1 Nicotiana undulata | reverse complement strand
CAATATAATGTGAAAATCAACAATAAGAAGTCTCAAGTGTATGGAAATACTCAATAAAATTCTATCGTCCCGGCAAGGGACTCAGCTATAACCAACCTCGCATCAGAAATACAATTCCAACAATAAAAGCCTCAACTGAAACAAATCACACATTAACTCCCCATGTCATGAAACAACATCAAGGTATCATTTCTAAATCACCAATTACTCATAGTACAGAGAATATTAAGAACATGGTATGATTCATCACAATTGACTCACGGGCATGCTTGACCACAACATATAGGCATTTGTCACCCCGCCTATACGTTGGACATGAACTACACATAGCAAATAAGACTCTATACCTAATCCCTCAAGCTAAGGTTAGGCCAAACACTTACCTCAGCTCCAAAGCGCAAGTCAAGCCTCTAATACCGCCTTTCCTTTAGAATCCGACTCCGAAACGATAATATATATGCATAATTAACTCAATAACATCAATAATAACTCATTAACACAGTCCCATAGCCTAATTATATAATTTCTAGCATTCTTCCAAATATACCAAAATTCGACCCCGGGCCCGCTTGGTCCAAACACGAGGCTCGGACCAAAACCCAATCACCCATACCCCCACGAGTTCAAATATATGATTTGCTTCAAGATCCGACCCCAAATTGAGGTTGAATCACCCAAAATTCCCAAAAGCCTAACTCTACCCAAAATCCCTAATTTCTACATTGATTTTAGGATTTTAGCCCTAGATTCTAGTGATTAGTTGATGAAAGTAAGAGAAAATGATGTTAAGAACACCTACCTATGGAGCTATGGAGGTTGGAGGGCTTGAATTTTGTTTATGGAGGTTTGGGGAAGAAGGAGGAAGTGAGAAAAGGGTAAAATCCCGTAATGGGTCTGTTTTGGAGTTAATAAAATCACTGGAGAAAATAACTCTATGCGTTCGCAGCCTGTTGACCGCGTTCACACAGGTTTGACCAAACAGACCTATGCGTTCGCAGGCCAATAGCTGCGTTCGCACAGGTCAAATACCACTCCCCCACCCAGGTCCTACCTTACCCAGTGCGGACGCACCCCCCTGCCCACGGACGCACTGCCCCGCCTAAACTACCCTCTGCGTTCGCACCTGCTAGAGTGCGTTCGCACTGCTTTGACCCCACAGCCCTCCGCGATCGCATCCTAAGTGGTGCGTTCGCATATCACAATTAGCCCAGCTCTCTCAGACCCCACTTTACTCTATGCGTTCGCATCCTAAGTGGTGCATTCGCATAGAGTAAATACCTGGACACCAGCAATTCATCAAAGCACCAGATTTTTCATGACTTTTACACCCCATTAGCTACCCGAAACTCACCCGAGCCCTCGGATCTAAAACCCAAAAACACACACGACTCCCAAAGCATCCTACGGACTTATTCAAGCTTTTAAATCACCAAAACATCATCAAAAGCAAGGAATTAAACCTTAAAACTCATAGAATTTTTCTTAAAACTTCATAAAGCTTAACTTTTCCAATTTTGATCCGAAACACGTCATTTCAAGTCCGTTTTACACCAAATTTCACATATAAGTCACATAACATATAATAAACTTGTTTCGGGCTCCGGAACTATAATACGGGCCCGATAACATGGTTTTCACATAATTATTCATTTCCAAAATCCTTTATTATTTTCAGAAAATACTTTTCTGTAAAAATTCATTTTCGGACTTGGGACCTCGGAATTCGATTCCGGACATACGCCCAAGTCCCATATTTTCCTACGGACCCTCCGGGACCGTCAAATCACGGGTCCGGTTCCGTTTACCAAAAATGTTGACCAAAGTCAACTTTATTCATTTAATTATCATAAAATTCCATTTTTGTCAGATTTCAACATACAGACTTCTCGGCTACACGCCTAGGCCGCGCACACATATCGAGGTGAGATTAACGGAGGCTTTCGGGGCCTCGGAATACAGATTTAGATAGAATTACTTAGGATGACCTTTTAGGTCATCACAACCCCGAGAGGAGAGGGGCTCACCAAAATAGCTGATAGGATGTAGAGGAGGCACTACTTTCGGTGGGCTGGAGTACCTGCTATAGAACCACCTACAATCATCACAAGAATGTAGCGCCCCCGGCAAAAGGGACATCAGTACATTTGAATTGTACTGGTATGTATGAAAAAACTTTACTCTAAGTAAACTCAACAATGCACAGGCAAGAAACAGACAGAGAGTCACAAAATCACTGCACAAGATATAGAAAGAAACACAATGGAAGTTCCACAATTTTCACTTCATCACAATCACAATCGCAATTCCAACCTTGTCCCTTCTCAACATTTCACCCGTATTCCTTCTGTTGCGGTGCGCAACCCGATCCCACCTGTCAATCACAATCATTTATTATGTTTCTGTTGCGGCGTGCAACCCGATCCCACCGGACAATCACAATCATTTGTTGTGTTTCTGTTGCGGCGTGCAACCCGATCCCACCGGACAATCACAATCATTTGTTGTGTTTCTGTTGCGGCGTGCAACCCGATCCCACCGGACAATCACATTCATTTGTTGTGTTTCTGTTGCGGCGTGCAACCCGATCCCACCGGACAATCACATCACACCCTTATCACTTCTCACATATCACCCTTATCCCTCCTGTTGCGGCGCGCAACCCGATCCCACCAAACAATCATATCTCATATCAACGATGACAATTCACAATTCAATCACAGAAAATTTCAGCAATAGGAACACAGCTTCTTTACAACCCACAATACGTATAAAAGAAAATTGTGCCACAACAAACCTTACCAAACAGTGAATCATATACGATATTGCCACAGCCTTTTAATTCAATTACATCACACCACAATTCCTCTTCATTACTTGTTACACAGCATTTAGCATATACATTCATACTCTTGGATTCATTATCCTACTAGCATCATTTCACATAGCATAGTAGTGTGGTGATCAACTAAAGACAGACAAGGAATACACTTCACGCTTCAACACAATTCGAACAACCAGTTGCACATATTCACACCAATACACGTACTGCATGCTCGGACACCACAAAGTGATTTTACAAAGATTAAAGTTAGCCATACATACCCGGAGTCGAGTTTCCCTTTTTAATTTCTACCGCAATTCACCGAACCGTCTAGCACCGTCAATCTAGTTCACAATGCGACATATTTACCTTAGAATTAGGAGTCTCGAATTCATTTGAGCATTTTATCAAACACTATGTGATCCCTTCGATTAACTAAACCCTTTTTAGTGAAAGATTACTCTACTTGCTTCCCTTTACTAGGTTATGGAAGATTATTCACATGCATGCGAGGTCTCAACTCTTCATCCTCAAGAACCAACCTATGTGTGTTTTATTCTTAGCTAAATTCTAAGAATTTGGGAAAATAGGGTGAAGACTTACCTCTTATGTAGAAGAAGATGACGACTACTCGATAAACTTCCAGGCCTGAGTAGAGATGGAGGACCAATTTGGGGAAGATGAAGACTTCTCACTCTAGAACCCACTCTATTTTGATTAGAAACCAGTTAAAATGAAAGGCGTTAGGGGTTAAATGAAGCTGGGGTCGGGTATAAAAATTTAGAAAATTAAAATCCCGTGTCAAATACGCGGTCAGGAATGCGATCGCATTCCTGACATGCGGTCCGCAGAGTTGACCGTAGAATGGCCCCAGGTGGGCCAAAATTTAAAAATATTCTGCCCAGGTATGCGACCACTATGTCGTCCGTATACTCGTTACGCGATTGCATAACACCCCTCCCCAAAACTCAAAGGCAATAATGCGACAGCTATGCAGTCCGCAGAACCAAAATGCGGTCGCAGATTGGACCGCATAGTTGTCCTTTAGTTGGGCAGTGATCTGCCCGTGTATGCGACCACTATGTGTTCCACAGAACCGAAATGCGGTCGCAGATTGGACCGCATAGTTGTCCTTCAGTTGGGCAGTGATCTGCCCGTGTATGCGACCACTATGTGTTCCACAGAACCGAAATGCGGTCGCAGATTGGACCGCATAGTTGTCCTTCAGTTGGGCAGTGATCTGCCTGTGTATGCGGTCCGCATACACGTTATGTGAACGCATAGTGCGTCGCATAACACCCAATTTCTGGAAAATTTAATTCCTTAACTCCCGGGGTACTTTTTGTTCAAATTAGGTCCGTTTTAGGAATTTCCACAGTAAAAGCAACTCGGGAACTCGTTCGGGCATTATTTTAAGCAAGAAATTTTACGGGTCTTTACATTTACAATCACAATTGTATTCAAAACGCCTGCTGCTTCATCTTTATTGGAATAAAACTCTTTCTAACCCATGTTTTGGCCGCTTTTAACCAATGCCAGTTTTAATTCATGCCTACTTGCAATGCATGAGTACGAGTGCCAGTTTTAACTCACGCTTCTTTTTAATGCATAAGGTTCTTTTACCCCATGTTTATTCTTAACATGTGGGCTCCTTTTAACCCATACTTGGGCTTCTTTTAACCAATATCAAGATTTTCAACCTATACTGATTTTTAATCATGGCAAGCAGCAGTGATGAAGATTATGTGAAGAAGGTGAATCAACTTTGTCAAGAAAATTCAGTCCAAGGGGAGACTGTTAGGGTTTTGCCCTGAATTTCTAATCTATTAGGACTCTCTTTCTTGAAGGAATGGAAAAGGACTTCTAAAAGGATTAAATCTCCTTAATATGTCTTATCCTTTTCTTGGAAGACAAGTTTTGCACATCTATAAATAAGGATCTCTACTTCTCACAAGCGCACAACAAAAAATATCCACAATATAGCCATTAAAGAGTTTTGTTTAGGGGGAGATTTTTATCTCGATAGTTTTTCTTCTTTTATATTAGTTTTATCAAACTATTATGCTTAGTTTAGTATATTTTTCTTTTGTCGCCATGATTTATCGTCCACCAAGCTTTGTATTGTTAGTTTCCGTATGCACCATGTTATTTCGATCCCGAGCTGCTTCCACGGCTCAGTTTCATGCAGATCAGTGGCGGATCTACGTATTGTTTTTGGGTGCTCAAGCACCCATTATCTTTAACAAGATTTAGTAAATTTGTATAGGTATTTATAAAAATATTTAGATAAAATATTGAGTGAGCACCCATAACTAAACTCCGTTATACTTTTCTTTCAGAATTTTTATCAGTAACACCCCCTACTTTAAAATCTTGGATCCGCCATTGATGCAAATAAAATATATTCTAAGATCATCTCATAACGAATATTTATCATAATATTCTTAAAAATTAAATTTCATAAACCACAATTGGGAATCCAATTTTATTGACACTTTCTTCTTCATGATATTTTTCATATTGTTTCCAGTTGTTACAGGCTAAAGATCTGATTTATGGTTCACTATTACTTCTTATATCCTTCCTAACCAACAACACGTTAGTAATTCATAAAATTGAATAAGTATATAAAAATTAATACACAAAGAAAACATCTATGCACATATATACCTAATATGACTCTAGATTATCATACAAATGCTAATGTATTTCATAATAAAAACAATTGTTGTTTAATTACGCACAATATAATAATTATATAAAATATGTATTTCGACAAGTTATGCTACAATTGCATCAATTTCAAACATAATATAACGATACCAAAATACATCAAAACAAAAGCTAGATGACTTGATTGACCTTATGAAACAATTCCATAATACATCAATTGGACCAATGCTTATTTGCATATAATGCCTACGTTAGTTAATGTCACCAATCATATTTGTATTTTCTATTATGGATGTTTCCAAGCAAGCGATAGAATGTGGGTGTACCAGGCGAGTTAGAATTAAGAATAAAGCTATTCGGGACAGAGTGGGAGTAGCTTCCGTGGAGGACAAGATGCGGAAGTCGCGACTGAGATGGTTCGGACATGTTAGGAGAAGAAGCATTGATGCCCCTGTCAGGAGGTGTGAGAAGTTGGCCATGGAGAGTTTGAGAAGGGGTCAAGGTAGGCCTAAGAAGTATCGGGGAGAAGTGATTAGGCAGGACATGGCGCTGCTTCAGCTCATTGAGGACATGACACTTGATAGGAGGGTGTGGAGGTCGAGGATTAAGGTAGAGGGTTAGTAGGTAGTTTATAGCGCTCAATGATAGGCTTAGTAGCATGTATTTCCCTTCATATTCTTTGATTTTTATTATGGTATGTGGTTTTGTTCGCCTCAGGTATTGTATTTTGTGCTGCTATTATTGGATACTATTTTTTTTCCTTTTCTTTTTATTTCTTTATTTTCCTACTTCTTCTTCTTACTTTTCCTGAGCCGAGGGTCCATTGGAAACAACATCTTTACATGTATTAGATAGAGGTAAGGTATGCGTACAGACTACCCTTCTCAGACCCCATATGTTGGGATCAAACTAAATTTATTATTATTGTTGTTGTTATGTTTCCAAGCAAGCAATTTGTGTTGAATCGTAAAGTCGTCTTTACGACAGAAAGCATTCTCACCTCAACTATCTAATGTTAGTATATTCCTATATTGTGAACGCTTTTGAAGACGATGAAAGTACTTCAACGGAAAAGTAGATTAGGAATGAAGTCAAATGTACCGATAACTTTTCTTGTAGCACCAAACTTCTAACAACTTTCTGTATCCTTCAATAGCACCTTCATAACAAAGAAATAAAATTAAACCGAGTCATCTTGATGACGAAAGAAAGCTATAAAGTCATATTATATATTTATATTATATTAAAAGCGACGGGGCCAGATGAAATTCCGGTGAAATTATGGAAGAGCGCGAGGCGGGCAGGTTTGGAGTGGCTCACTAGGCTGTTTAATGTTATTTTTAAGGCAAAGAAGATGTTCGAAGAATGGAGGTGGAGTACGATGGTTCCGCTTTATAAGAACAAGGATGATATCCAAAATTGCAACAATTATAAGGGTATCAAGTTATTGAGTCACACTATGAAGGTTTGGGAGAGAGTGGTGGAGGTCAGGGTGAGGAGGTGTGTGTCTATTTCCGAAAATCAGTTTGGATTTATGCCAGGGCGTTCGACTATGGAAGCGATTTATTGACCTTGAGAAGGCATACGATAAAGTCCCGAGGGAGGTCCTGTGGAGGTGCTTGGAGGTTAGCAGTGTTCCGGTAGTGTACATTAGGGTGATTAAGGATATGTATGATGATGCTAAGACTCGGGTGAGGACTGTAGGTAGCAACTCGGACCATTTTCTTGTGGTGATGAGGTTGCACCAAGGATCGACTCTTAGCCTATTTTTGTTTGCCTTGGCGATAGATGTACTGTCGCGCCACATCCAAGAGGAGGTGCCTTGGTGCATGCTATTTGCCAATGATATAGTGTTGATTGACGAGACGCGTAGCGGAGTTAACGCGACGTTGGAGGTTTGGAGACAGACCTTGGAGTCTAAAGGTTTCAAACTGAGTAGAACCAAGACAGAATACTTGGAGTGCAAATTCAGTGAGACCCATGATGCAGACGTAGAGGTGAAGCTTGATGCTCAAGTTATCCCTAAGAGAGTGAGTTTTAAGTATCTCGGGTCTATTCTCCAAGGTAATGGGGAGATTGACGAAGATGTCACACATCGCATCGAAGCAGGGTGGATGAAGTGGATGCTCGCTTCCGGTGTTCTATGTGATAGGAATTTGCCGTTAAGAATTAAGGGTAAGTTCGATCGAGTGGTGGTTCGACCCCCCAATGTTGTATGGGGCTGAGTGTTGGCCAGTCAAGTCAAGAACTCCCACGTACAGAAGATGAGAGTAGCAGAGATGCGGATGTTGAGATGGATGTGTGGGTGTACCAGGCGAGATAGGATTAAGAATGAAGCTATCCGGGACAGAGTGGGAGTAGCCTCCGTGGAGGACAAGATGCGGGAGTCGCGGCTGAGATGGTTCGGACATGTTAGGAGAAGAAGCATTGATGCCCCTGTCAGGAAATGTGAGAGGTTGGCCATGGAGAGTTTGAGAAGGGGTCGAGGTAGGCTTAAGAAGTACTGGGGAGAAGTGA
The DNA here is from genome assembly GCA_005239495.1 of Nicotiana undulata. Lineage (NCBI taxonomy): Eukaryota > Viridiplantae > Streptophyta > Magnoliopsida > Solanales > Solanaceae > Nicotiana > Nicotiana undulata. The sequence continues at coordinate 192,717 of ML299971.1, read as the reverse complement.
TTAGGCAGGACATGGCGTTGCTTCATCTCATTGAGGACAAGACACTTGATAGTAGGGTGTGGAGGTCGAGGATAAAGGTAGAAGGTTAGTAAATAGTTTATAGTGTTCACCGATAGGCTTAGTAGCATGCCTTCCTTCTTATTCTTAGATTATTATTACGGTATGTGGTTTTGTTTGCCTCAGATATTGTATTCCATGTTGCTATTATTGGATACTATTTATCCTTTATTACGGTATGTGATTTTTATATATATATATATATTTTTTTTTGTTTCTTTTCATCTTTCTTCCTTCCTTGCTTCCCTCTTCTTCTTCTTGCCTTCTGAGCCGATGGTCTATTGAAAACATCCTCTCTACCTGCATTAGGTAGGGGTAAGGTCTGCGTACATACTACCCTCCACAGACCCCACATGTTGGAATCAAATTGAGTTTGTTGTTGTTGTATACTATATTAAAAGCACGAACGCCCTTAGCGAAATGTCGTTCGCCTCAGTGGCGTACACAAGATTTTCATAAGCGGAGTCACGATTTTAAACAATAAAAAAATAATAATAAACTATAACAGCACATTAAAAAAATATAATTCGAATTATTTTATAGAGCACAACTCAAGTTCTTACTAAATATGAATTTTTATTTTTTAAAAATATATTCAATATAACCTCATCAGAAATAAAACTAAATACTTTTATATATAAAAACTCAACATTCATTCGATTATGCATGCAAATTGTTCTTAATCAATTTTAATGTTGATAAAGAAGAACACAAAAAATATAGTTGAACAACTTATAATACAAAGTCAAATAATTTATTGTTGAATAAAATTAGCAAATGTTACTCTTGATCTGTTGGTTTAGCTTAATGTTGATGCTTGAGAGTTAAGAGGTCAATGGTTGTCACGACCCAAAGTCTCGATCTTAGGGATCGTGATGGCGTCTAACATCACACTTGCTAGGCAAACCAATGTTAGAGTTCGATTAGCTATTTTCTTTGATTTTCCATTTAAACATAATAAAATAAATTTAAAATACACTTAATTTAATGGTTTCCAATAAATAACTCCAAATATAAAATAATAAACCAATAAATAAACTGAGCCACGAACTAATTATATAAATAACTCTAAGATTACCCCAGGTCTGGTGTCACAATTCACGAACTACCAAAAATGCTACAAATAATGGGCTGAAAGAAATAATATAACTGTTTTGAGAAAATATAAAACAGTCTCTACGAACTAAGGGAAGACTCTCGGGATCTTCAAACGCCGACAGATATACCTCATGTCTCCGGATAATGGATAGCTGCTACTAAAATCTCTAACTCTGGCCGGTACCTGGATCTGCACAAAAGAGTGCAGAGTGTAGTATCAGTACAACCGACCCCATGTACTGAGTAATTGCCGAGCCTAACCTCGACGAAATAGTGACGAGGCTAAGGCGGGGAAAATATAACTTAACCTGCGACAATATATGTATATAATAAAGTAATACAACAATTCTACACAAACAGGAAAATACAACTGCAACAATAAATAAAGTAACTCAGTCGCCTATTCCAGGCCTCAGTTATAACCAAGATCTCACATAAATTTCCAAAGTTCCAAACTTCACTTTAAAATAACCAAATGTGCATGATATGAGAAACAGTAAAGTAAAACAATAAATTTTCAAATCTTTGTATTTAAAATCAGTAAAACATAAATATCCTCCCTTATCATTATCATATATTTATACTTTCTCTGTCCACCCTTGTCACAATCATATATATTTTCCCTGTCCACCCTTATCACAGTCATATATATATTTCCCCTGTCCACCCTTATCACAGTCATGTATATTTCTCATGTTCACCCTTATCACAGTCATATATATTTGTATATTTATCAAATCTTTCACAATTCAGGCCAAGCCTTTCACAACACTTTTGTCTCAACAATTGTAAGCAGAAAACAGTATATATCATAAGCTTTAACCAATATCATTTCACAATGAAACCAATCAGAATATATGTAAATACCGTAACGCTGTCAATCCATCTCAGTCTTTATGTGCCGTAACAAAATCAAGAGAACAACCAACACTTTTAACACACTTGCAACAATAATTGGCAATACTCTAATGAACCCCAAATAGATGGGAGACGTGAAAAAAGATTATGTTAAACAACAATTTGGTAGTGCATAGGTACTCGTCACCTCACCTATACACTACACACAAGCAATTTCACATAACAATCAAGTTGGGAATTCCTATTCCCTCAAGTCAAGGTTAAACCAAGCGCTTACCTCAACTTCGCAGGTCACTCACTGCTCAATTATAGTTTTTCCTTTTAAATTCACCTCCTATACACTCGAATCTAATCATAATTAACTTAATATCATTAATTAATGCTAAAGGAACTAACTTTAATGAAAATTATAATTTTTCCTAAGTTTTCTCAAAAAAAGTGAAAACCCGACCTCGGGCACGCTTGGTCTAAACTCGGGGTTCGGACCAAATTACGTTTACCCATTCACCCCAAACCCGAATATACAATTAGTTTCGAAATTCGACCTCAATTCGAGGTAAAGATTCGATTTTTACAAAATTCCCCAATTCTACCCAAACCCTCAATTTTTACCATGAATATTCTTAGTTTTTGATTTAAAAGTGATGAAAAACGTTGGGTAATTGAAAGAGTAAAGTTTAGAATTGATTACCAACAACTTGGGGGTGAACTTTGATGAAGAAAATCATCCTTAAGGCTGTTTAGTTTGAAAATTATGAAGAAAAAGGGTTTTGTCCGCCTTTAAGAGTGAATTTATATACCTGGGCAGGCCTTCTATGCATTCGCATAGGGCCTGTCGCGTTCGCATAGGCTTAGGATCTTGGGTCATCGCGATCGCGACCCAGTAGGGGCGTTCCCATAGCAAAACTGGCTTCCCCCTCTCCCAGGCCCATTTACCATGTGCGTTCGCGAGAGGTTGAGGGTGTTCACGTAGAACAGTCCCCCCCCCCCTTCCCCCTGAAGTTTACACTATGCGATCGTGAATCTAGCTATGCGATCGCATAGCACATGTGGCCTGTGCACCAGAAAAAGAAAACCAGCAATCTTTTTCTAAGTGTAAAACACCTGTGGCCTATCCGAAACTCACCCGAGCCCTCGGGGCTCTAAACAAAATATGCACGCAATTTTAAAAATATCATACAGCCTTACTCGTGCGATCAAATCATGAAAATAACATGTAAAATAATGAATTAAACCTCAAAACTCGTCATTTTTCTCAAGCACTTAAAGTTCATTATTTCTCAACCGGACGTCCAAATCACGTCAAATCAACTCCGATTCTCATGAAACTTCACAGATAGGACTTAAATAACATAACAAACTTATTCCGGGCTCCGAAACCAAAATACGGGCCCTTTATCATATATTTCACATATTATTTCATTTCTTTATTTCTTGAATTAACTAGTAGAATAATTTTTTCAAAAATTATTTTCTAAGGCTTGGGACCTCGGAATTTAATTTCGGGCATACGCCCAAGTCCCATATTTTACTTAGGAACTTCCGGGATCGTCGGGAACACAGATCCGAGTCCGTTTGCTCAAAATATTGACCAAAGTCAACTATAATCAAATTTTAACTCTAGAAATTACTATTTCTCATGTTTTCACATAAAAGCTTTCCGGTTTCATGCCAGGACTGCGCACGCAAATTGAAGTATTTAAAATTAATTTTTTTATGGCTAATAAGCTTAGAACGGAATCTAAATTCATAAAATGATCCCTTGAGTCATCACAATGGTTCAAACCTCCACTTTTTTTTTTGTTTCTAGATGAGGCAATGAAAGAATCTAAAACAAAAATAAGGATTAAAGAAATTTGAAACGAAGACGAAGCTACCCATATTCGAACCAATTACGTCTTAAAGGAAATTGAAGCGCCTGACCAGTTGTGCTACAAATCTGTTGATGTGAAGTGGTGTCACTTTTATTAAATTCATCTTTGTTTCTGCTATTGGATTTTTATTATATATAGCTATTTAGTAAAGTTTTACGACCAAGCGTTGTCATGTGACACCGCTTGGACTAAAGTAGATCCGCCCCTTATTTGTCTTTTGTATCCCTTAAAAATTAATTTCACATTAGACAAATTGATCATTTAATTATTTTCTTAATATTTAGGAATAGATATTAAATTATCTCCCTAATATTTAGGACTTCTTTCTATTTTAGGTTTAGGATTCCTTTTTTCTCTCTTTTTTGATTTGGTAGCATTATAATACTTTCTTTTCGTCTCTAGCATTATAATTCATTAGCAAAACCCTAGCAGTTGGTTAGATATATCCCTCCACCGACTTCCCGTAGCTTTATTTTCATATTCCATGCCTCCAAATTCATATCTCAAAATCTCTCAAAGGAAGACATTAAAAGATCAATTCACTCAAGGATTATTCTGTATTTTGAATCAAGCGCATGCACTTTCAATTTCATTTTAATTTTTTTTAATGCAAAGATAATATGGTTTTGATTTTCGGCTTGGCACTAAGCCAATTTGTCTTATTTGACATTTTAGTTTACAAATTCAGTTATGTAATCTTGTGCTATTTTCTAGGACTACCTATCGGCATGCCTAATATAGATATTATTCTGGAGGATCTCTTAAATTTTATAATGTGGTTCGATATTCTTGATAGACCTAAACAATGGTACTTTTTGTGTAGTTTTTGTTTTATTTTTCTTTTCAAGTTTTTTATTCAAATCGATAGCATTTTTATTTCAAGTGCTCTCTAATTATATCTTTATTTCCTTATTTTTTCAAATTCTCATGCATTCTGAACTAAGTTTCTTGGGGGGGGGGGGGGGGGGGGGGGGGGGGGGGGGGGAGGGGTTGCGAATGAATAACTTCCTGGGATATTGAAAACTAGAGTGAGAAGGTCTACCTTCTCTCTTCCATCCGCCACCTTCTCCTACTAAAATTCATGGACAACCTCCCACCCTCCACTAATCAAGCCCCCCAAATCCCCCTAAATCACTTGACATTAAGCATGCAGATAGAGGTAATAATTCACTTCCTAGTTCTATAACCAATACTCCTCAATCTTCCACTTCATCATTCAAAGATATACTACTTCAAAACTCCACCAATGAAAAATCTCCCACGTCCCAATGGAGGAAGTAAACCCACAAACTCAACCTATACTACTCTATTACCCACCTCAAGAGTTAGCTAACAGTAATAATTACTCACAAGAAAGCCAAAATATCATCGAGGATTTGAAAGTCACCCTATCAGCGGAGGATCTCTAAAGGATTTACCAACCTTGGAAGCATTCCCTAATAATCAATCTCATGGGGAAGAGAATACTTCATCAATATCTCAAAAGGAAAATACATCAATTGTGAAAATCATCTGAGAATTTCAACCCAGTGGACCTTGGGACCGACTATTTTATAGTCAAATTTAATAAGGAAGATAATATGTCAAGAGCCCTAAATAATGGTCCTTGGTTCATTAATGGCTTTCATCTCTCAGTGCAATTCGTAGCCAGTGAAACCAAACAAGTAAAATCAGCAGTTTGGATCCGACTACCTCAACTCCCCGCAGAATTTTACGACTCCACAATACTTCAAAAAATTGGTAACAAAATCGATAAATTATAGAATTGATGCATGTAACGACCCGGCAGGTCGTTCCGTGAAATTAGCCTCGTTATTCCTGTTTCTGCTTTGCCATGCATTTCTTAGTGTTTTCATGATGTGTTGGGGTCGATTGGTTCAGGTTCGGAGTGGTCGTGGTGAGAATTGAGACACTTAGTCTCTTAAATTGGCCTATAGTTGAAAAAGTCAACTAGGAGTTGACTTATTGGTAAACGACCTTGGAATGTAGATTTTATGACTCGGATAGCTTCGTTAGGTGATTTGGGACTTAGGAGTGTGTTCGGAATATGGTTTTGATGTCCGGTGTAGAATAAGGCTTGAATTGACGAAAGTTGGTTTTTGCCGATTTCCGATCGGCAATGGAAAATAGGCTATCGGGGTCGGAATAGAATTTCGGAAGTTGGAACAGGTTCGTAATGTCATTTTGGATATGTGTGCAAATTTTCAGGTCAATCGGATGTGTTTTGGATGGTTTCAGCATCTTTGGTGAAACTTAGAAATCTCAAAGTTCATAGGCTTGAATTTGATGTGATTTTGGTGTTTTCGCGTTGTTTTTGGTGTTTTGAGGGCTTGACTAAGTTTAAATTAGGTTATGGGATGTGTTGGTATGTGTGGTTGAGGTCCCGGGGGCCTCGGGTGAGTTTCGGGTGGTTAACGGATCAATTTTTGGTTTTGGAACTTGGTTGGTTTGCTGGTGTTTTTGTAGCAGAGTTTTACTCTATGCGTTCGCGGAGGAGGGCTCGCGTTCTCATAGAGTGTTTGAGAGAAGGGGGCCAGATGTTCTATGCATTCGCGGACTATGGGATGCGAACGCGGAGAGTGGAGTAGGGTGGTCATCGCGAACGCGGTGGTGTGTGTGTGTTCGCGTAGGGTGTGAGCCGTTTGGGGACCCCAGGTCATTGGTCTATACGTTCACGGGTATGTGGGTGCGATCGCGAAGGCTTGGGGGTTGCTGTGCTTCGCGTTCACGGGCTTGAAGCTGCATTTGCATAGAGTAAATTAGGGGCATGTTGGATTGTTCTATGCGAACGCGGTCCTAGTGACGCATTCGCGAAGGGTAAAAAGCCTGGGCAGAAAGTTTAAGTTTCAAAAACGACGGTTTTAGGCCATAACTCAAGACCATTAAAGAGCTCGGGAGAAGGAGGATTTGGAGGAGATTTTCAGTGGAGTTCTTGAGGTAAGTGTTCTTCAATCACATTTGGGTTAATTTCATGATTTAGCCTTGATTTTTATCATATAATTTGAGGAATTAAAGTGGAAATTGGGGAAAAATTGGAGGAAAATTTGGGAATTTCTTTTGATGATTAACTGAGGTCGGATTTTGGTAAATTTGATATGGGTAGACTCGTGAGGGAATGAGGATTCTAGTTTTGTAATTTTTATCGAATTTCGAGACGTGGGCCCGGGGGCCGGGTTTGGCCAATTTCGGGAATTGTGCCTAATTTTGATAGTTTTCGATTGGGGTTCGTCTCCCTAGCATATTTTGATGTTATTAATATAATTTTGATAGACTCGGAGCATTTGGGAGCCAATTCGAGGGGCAAGAGCATCGCGGAGTAGTTTTCTGTTTTGAGGTAAGTAACGATTGTAACTCTAGACCTGAGGGTATAAAACCCCAGTATTTTGTATTGTTTTGGTAAATGAGGTGACACACATGCTAGGTGACGAGCGTGTGGGCGTGCACTGATAGGGATTGTGACTTGTTCCATCCCGTAGCGACTATTAAGCCGCATAATTGATTTGAAATCATGAGATATCCTGTATTTTAGCGACTTATACTTATTTATGGGTTGTAAGCCATGTTTGGGGCCTTGTGCCGATCTATTTAGACCCTCAGGGATATTTTTACACTATTCTCACACTAATTTCGATAGAAAATTTATGAACTCAGTCATGTTTATTACTTGTCGCTACTTCACTGCTATTACAGTGTTTTAGAATACTATGAGGTATTTTGGGCTGAGTCCTGTGATGTTGAGATGAGTTGCCTGAGTGGCTTGAGAGGATGACTGAGTGAGGCCGAGAGCCGAGTTGTGAGGATAGTTATGGATCGGGCTACACGGCGCAGCAGATATTATATGGATCGGGCTGCACGCCGCAGCATATGTATATTGGATCGGGTTGCACGCCGCAACAATATAGCGCTTGGGTTGTAAGAGCCCCTCCGGAGTCTGTACACGCCCAGTGAGCGCAGTCGAATATATATATATATATATATATATATATATTGGAACGGGTTGCACGCTGCAGCATATATTATATGGATCGGGCTGCACGCCGCAACATATTTTAGGTGGTTCGGGTTGCACGCCGCAACAGTTGTGTGGATATCTGGTACTTTTGAGTGAGAGTGATTAGTGTGAACACGGAATACTGATATTGTAGTCACAAGTGACTAAGAGGCCTTGTTATGAGTGATATTGTGCCTGAAGGGCTGTTACACTATGAAATTTATTGTTTTTCTCACTCTTCTTTATATTGAGCTTCTAATAAAAGTTGAAATATTGTTTTATGAAATTATGATTTATAAATGCTCGTCACTGCACTCAAGTTTTTAGTTACTTTGGTTACTTACTGAGTTGGTGTACTCACGTTACTCCCTGCACTTTTGTGTGCAGATCCAGGTGCCAGATCTGAGCGATAGCTGATTCCCCTTGCACGGAGTTGATCGAGGATAGAGGTAGCTTCTCGGCGTCCACAGTTGTCCTTCATTCCTCTCTTAGTCATAGATTTCTAGTGTTTTCCTGGACTGCACTAGTAGAGACTTGTTACTAGATATTGTGTTTATCCCTTTAGATGCTCATGACGGTTGTCTCCGGATGTTGGGCTGTGGTTAGTCCTGATTTTGTAGTATTATGGCTGATAACCATGTTTTTAAACAAAGTTCTTAAATGAAATATTCCGACTTATGACTTTAAAAAGGAAAGTTTTATATGTTATTACTAGAGTTGGCTGGCCTAGTTTCACGATAGGCGCCAGCACGGCCTTTATTGATTTGGGGTCGTGACAAGTTGGTATCAGAACACTAGGTTACATAAGACTCAACGATCATGAGCAGGTTTAGTAGAGTCTTGCGGATCGGTACGGAGACGTATGTACTTATCTTCGAGAGGCTACAGAACCCTTAGAAAAAATCTCATTTTCTTGAATTTTGTCGTGCCACTCTATTGATTCTGGAAATCTAAACTTCTATTGTTTCATTCTCTCACAGATGGTGAGGACACGCGCTACAGATCAGGGTGACCAGACAAAAGCTAGGCCAGCGAGAGGTCGAGGCCGCGGTCGAGGCCGTGGTAGAGGTAGGGGACCAGCCCGCGCAGCAGCTGGGGCAGTGCCAGTGGACCCCCCTACTATTCAGGATCAGGCCCCCGCCGCGGATATTCCAGCGGGACAGGCTCAGGCACCAGCATTGCCCATTGTTATTCCGGGTCTTCAGGAGACTCTGGCTCAGATCTTGACCGTATGTACTAGCCTTGCTCAGGCGGTTGTTGTATCTACTACTACCGCTACATCTTAGGCCGGGGGAGGCACTCAGACTCCAGCTGCCCGGACACCTGAGCAAGTTACTCAGGGCCTTCAGACACCGAAGGCAGTTCCAGCCCAGCTGGTTGCTCCAGTTCAGGACTTCGTGGTTCCAGCTATGCCAGAGGATGAGCAGCGCAGGCTGGAGAGGTTTAGTAGACTTCAGCCTCCGACATTCACCAGTACTGAGGGCGAGGATGCCCAGAGATTTCCGGATAAGTGTCAGAGGATATTTCGTACTGCAGGGATTCTGGAGACTAGTGGGGTCTCGTTTGCTACTTTTTAGTTTTCTGGGGTTGCCTTCACTTGGTGGGAGTCTTTCGAGAGGCGTAGGCTTGTTGGTGCAGCACCCTTCACTTGGCAGCAGTTCTCCACTATCTTTTTGGAGAATTATGTTCCCCAGTCTCACAGGGAAGAGCAACGTAGGCAGTTTGAGCAGCTGTGTCAGGGAGAGCTATCAGTGACACAGTATGAGATGCGGTTGTCAGAGTTGTCTCGTCATGCTACTAAGTTAGTCCCTACTGATAGGGAGAGGATCAGGAGGTTCATGGATGGCCTCACTTATCACCTCCGCATTTTGATGACTAGGGAGAGGGTATCAGGTGCTACCTTCGAGCAGGTTGTTGACATTGCTCGAGATATTGAGTCAGTTTGCCGCCAGGAGCGAGAGGAGAGGGAGGCCAAGAGGCCTCGTGGATATGGTAGTTTCAGTGGTGCTCCTTCTAGAGGGCAGTTTCAGCACAATAGAGGCCGCTCATTTAGGCCTCCTCAGCCAGTTCGCCCAGCTTATAGCGGCGCATCATCGGGGTAGGGTCCCGCAGTTCTCATCCAGGTCATTCGTCATTCAGTGCTCTCCCAGCTCAGAGTTTATCTCGGGCACCATCTATTCAAGGTTCCTCCATGCATGGTTCTTCGGGTGGTTATTTTGGTTCCAGGGGTTCCCTTCAGTCCCCGTCTCCTGCACCAGGGAGTTGCTATGAGTGCAGAGAGTTCATACATATGAGGAGGCAGTGTCCCATCTTCTTGGTGTTCCATATCAGCTGAGGAGCCAGCCTTCGACTTCAGCTCCAGTTACATCACCACCCACCCAGGCAGCTAGGGGTGAGAGTCAGTCAGCTAGAGGCCGCCCTAGAGGGGGAGGTCGAGCAGGTGGAGGTCAGGCCCGTATCTATGCACTTCTAGCTAGGCTAGATGCTATGGCCTCCGATGCAATGATCACATGTATTATCTCAGTCTGTCACCGAGATGCTTTGGATTTATTTGACCCTGGTTCCACATATTCTTATGTTTCGTCATATTTTGCTCATTTTCTGGATATGCCCCGTGAGTCTTTAGTTATGTCTGTTCATGTGTCGACTCCGGTGGGCGATACTATTGTTGTGGACCGTGTGTATCGGTCGTGTGTGGTATCTATTGGGGGTCCGGAGACCCGAGTGGACCTGTTGTTACTTAGCACGGTTGACTTGATGTGATATTGGGCATGAATTGGCTATCTCCGTGTCATGTTGTTCTTGATTGTCACGCTAAGACCGTGACCTTGGCTATGCCTGGAGTTCCGAGGGTTGAGTGGATAGGTTCTACTGAGTATGTGCCTAGCAGGGTGATTTCTTAGACCCTAGTGACGCGTTTTAAACCCGTGAGGGCCTAGGCTCAAATTGGACAATATCACTAGTGGGTTGGGCTGTTATAGATGGTATCAGAGCCACTCTTGTGTCAACCTTGCCGATGGTGGATCAGAGTTCAACTGAGTTTAGGCAAATCCCGGTTAGGCGGGGCAAACCTCAATGCTGAGTCTAGGCAAATCCCATGCGGTGGGGCAAACCTCAGCGAGGACGCTAAGTCCATAAGAGGGGGTGTATGTAACACCCCAGACATTAGATAGAGCCTCACATCGATAAAACAAAAGAGAGATGTTGGGTATATAAGTTAACAAGCCTTAGACCCTAATGATGCGTTTTAAACCCGTGAGGGCCTAGGCCCAGAGCGGACAATATCACTAGCTGGCTGGGCTGTTACACAGCATGGACCCGCTGCTCTGGAGTGTGGGTTGCGAGGGTGTAAGCTCTTCTCCCAGCCTGAGATGCAGCTGGTGCAAGGGAAATCAATCCCGCCTGATATAGAGTGCCGAACATGCTCATGAACTGTGCTAGGGTCTCCTGAAGTCAGGGGCAACAACAGACGTCTCTAGTGTCTGTCCCCCAACCGGAGCTACTGGTGGTTCCTCAATCAGTGCTCGGGTGGGTGCTCTGGCAGCACCATGTTCCTTTCCTCGGCCTCTACCTCAGCCTCGACCCTGTCCTCCCGCGACTCTAGCAGAGGGCGTAGGTGTCTGATCATCAGATCCAGCAATGTGTGTCCTCACCATATATTAGAGAATAGAAAGACAAAACTCGAACTTTGAAATCAAAAAATATGCACGATAAGGAATCAAAGAAGTGGAATTTTCCTAATAAGTACAAACGTATCTGTACCGATCTGCAAGACTCTACTAAACTTGCTTATAACTCGTAACATTTATGAACCTAGAGCTCTGATATCAACTTTTCACGACCCCAAATCCCACCTAAGGTAGTCGTGATAGCACCTAGTCTCTAAGACTATGTAAGTCTAACATTCGTCGATAGCTTAATAGAATTAACAACTAAGATACTAAGATAATTCGATAAAACTCATAATAACTTCAAAACAGAACATCAGTAACAACATTCCCAAAACCAGTAGAACTGAGTCATAAGCTCTAGAGATATAGTCTTAAAACCTCTAATACAAAATTGTCTGAGTAGAAGATAAACAATAGTAAAAATAATGATTGAAGGTGACTCCGAGACCTGCGGGCGCCAAGCAAGTATACCTTGAAGTCTCCGAAATGTATAGCCAAATCATTGGTGGCTAGTCTGAGATAAAGTAACTAGATATGCACAAAAATGTGTAAAAGCGTAGTATGAATGCACCACAATAATATCTAGTAATATCAAGCCTAACCTCGGTAGAGTAGTCACGAGGCCATATCAAGACACCTACTAGGATAAGAGAAACTGAAATAGGTATAGCATAAACGAATATTGGAAAATGAGGAAATAAATGACGATAAAGTAGTTCGATAATGTAAGTTACTACGGAATTTAAAGCAATACAGGCAACAGGGAGGATCACATGAAAGAAATACAAGTAATCAATACAGATAAATGCCAGTCAGGAAAATAAAGAGATAACAAAATTGTTCAACCAATAAACCTCTTTAACATAGAATTAACAACAAGAATCACAAGTGAGGTACAACCTCGTATCCATATTTCTCAATTCAAAATCACAACCTTTCCTTATACAACCATGTGAGCCTTACATTAAGATATTTTTGAAAATATTTCTCCTAAATAGCTACACGCACTTTATTCCCCTTATGTCGATGCGTGGTTTCAAGTAATTCCCTTACTAGCAACACACACACAAATTTCCACCTTATGACGCCGCATGCACATTAAACCATATCCTTATACAGTCGCATGCGTATCAATATCACAACACAATAACAAACTCGCACCACAAGTTTCCATATGCCACAAGTTTCCAAAATCAACAATACTGAAGTTAATCTAACATATAGCCCATGTCTCAACCACAATACGAACAAAAATCTCAGTATAACAAAATGAGTGAGAATTTCTCAACAATGAAAGATATCTCAATAATCAATAACTTCAAACAAGAGTATCCCGACAATAAATGAGGTATCATAACAATGTCTCGGGTGTTACATGTTGTTCCGATCCCGAGGGTTATGTCAGCACAACCTGTTGTGCCGATTTAGTTTGAGGTTAGGCCAGCAGCATCTGAGGAGGAGTAGAGGATACTTGAGAGGTTCAAGAAGTATGATACTCCTATTTTCAGTGGCACGGTTGCCGAGGATACACATGTCTTTCTAGAGAAGTGCCACCATATACTCTACATCATAGGTATTGTGGAGGTGAGCGGAGTTGCTTTTACTATATTTCAGCTGTCAGGAGCAGTGTATCAGTGATGACAAGCTTACGATGTGGGTAAACCAACTGATGCAGCCCCACTCACTTGAGCACAGTTTTTAGAGATGCTTCTGAGAGAGTTTGTTCCCCAGACCCTTCGAGATGCATGGAGCACATAGATAGAGCAGATACGTTAGGGGGTTAGGTCAGTGTATGCTATCAGATTCAGTGAGTTATCCCGATATGCACTTACCTTGGTTTCTACAATCATAGAGCGAGTTTGCAGATTTATCGAGGGGATCAACTATGGTATTTTATTTAGTATGGCTCAAGAGTTGGAGACAATCACTCCGTATCAGCATATGGTATAGATCGCACGGAGGTTAGAGGGCATGCGGAGCCGAGAGATGGAGGACAGAGAGACCAAGAGGCCTCGAGGTAGAGGAGGATTTGGTGGTGGCCACGCTGCTACCACAACCCATCATGGTAGGGGATATGTGAGTCGGCCATTTCATTTGGCACTACCAGCTTCTAGCAGTGCTCCGGCTATTTTTAGGCCCCAGGTTGCCCACTATGCACAACCATTTTCTAGTGCGCCTCCCTCACGGGGTGCTTTCAGCGGTCAGTCCAGCCAACCCAACCAGGGTCAATTTCAGCACCCACGCCCACCGAGAGCTTGTTTTGAGTGTGGCGATACCAGACTCATAGTGAGGGACTATCCAGGCTTAGGAGGGGTGCACCTCCAATGACTACACAGGCTCCACGGATTCCACAGGGTACACAAGGTTTTACCGCTCCAGTTGTCGCCCCACCTGCATCGCCAGCTAGGGGTGAAGGTCTGGCAGGCAGAGGTCGTACTAGAGGGGGAGGCCAGATTCATTTATATTCTTTTCCGAGTAGGACGGAGGCTACCGCTTCAGATGCAGTCATCACATATATTGTTACGGTCTGTTTCAGGGATGCCTCAATTTTATTTAATCTGGGCTCTACTTAATCATACGTGTCATCTTACTCTCTATATTTGGATATGCCTTATGATTGGTTGAGTTCTCCTATATATTTTCCCACGCACGTGAGAGATTCTATTATTGTGGACCGTGTTTATCAGTCATGTTTAGTTGTTATTGGTTGTTTTGAGACCAGGGTTGATCTAGTGTTACTCAATATGGTCGACTTTGATGTGTTCTTGGGCATGGACCGGTTGTTGCCTTATCATGCTATTCTGGATTGTCATGCTAAGACTGTGAAACTGGCTATGCCAGGTTTGGCGTGGTTGGAGTGGAGGGGTAAATAGGATTATATTCCTAGCATAGTTGTGTCCTTTCTTAAGGTACATTGGATGGTGGAGAAAGGGTGTGATGCATACCTAGCCTTTGTGATAGATATTAGTGTTAATACTCCTAGTGTTGAATTGGTTCCGATAGTAAGGTATTTCTCAGATATATTTCAAGAAGACCTACCGAGCATGTCGCCTGGTAGGGTATTGATTTTGGTGTTGACTTAGTGTCGGGCATTCAACCCTTTTCTAGTCCACCATATCGTATGGCACATGTAGATTTGAAGGAATTGAAAGAGAAGTTTCAGGAGTTTCTTGGTAAGGGTTTCATCCGACCTAGTGCGTCACCTTGGGGTGATCTAATTTTGTTTGTTAAGAAGAATGATGGTACTATGCGGATGCATATTGATTATAAGCAGTTGAACAAAGTCACAATCAAGAACAATTATCCATTACCACGCATTGATTACTTATTTGACCAGCTTCAGGGTGCTATAGTATTCTTGAAGATTGATTTGAGGTCAAGGCATCATCAGCTGAAGATTCAGGATCCGAATATTCCAAAGACTTCTTTCAGGACTCGATATGATCACTACAAGTACCTAGTGATGTCATTTGGGTTGACCAACGCCCTAGCAACATTCATGCACCTGATGAACAGTGTATTCAAGTCATAACTCAACTTATTCATCATCGTGTTTATTGTCAACATCTTGGTGTACTCCCGCAGCCGGGAGGATCATGAGAAACATTTGAGGATTGTGCCGGAACTTGAGGGAGAAGGAGCTATATGCTAAAGTTTCAAAGTGTGAATTCTGACTTGATTCAGTGGCATTCTTAGGTCATGTGGTGTCTAGTGAGGGGATCAAGGTAGATCCAAAAAAGATTGAGGCAGTTCAGAGTTGGCCTAGGCCATCTTCATCTACTGAGATTCAGAGTTTCCTTAGTTTGGTCGGATATTATTGTCGCTTCGTAGATGGTTTCTCGTTTATTTCTGCACCTTTGGCCATATTGACCATGAAGGGTTCTCCATTCAGGTAGCCCAACAAGGGTGAGGAGAGCTTGCAGAAGTTCAAACTTGCCTTGACCACAGTTGTAGTTCAACATCTGGTTCATATACGATTTATTGTTATGTTTTGCGGATTAGTATTTGGTGTGTCTTGATGGAAGACGGTAGAGTGATTGCGTGGGATTCGCACCAGCTGAATCCTCATGAGAAGAACTACCTTGTTCATAATCTAGAGTTGGCATCCATAGTTCACGCATAGAAGATTTGGAGGCATTATCTCTACGGTGTGTCTTGCAAAGTATTCACAGATCATCGGAGTCTACAACACTTGTTTAAGCAAAAGGACCTGAACTTGAGGCAGTTGAGGTGGTTAGAGCTATTGAAAGACTATGATATCACTATTCTGTACCAGCCCGAGAAGGCCAATGTGGTGGACGATGCCTTGAGTAGGAAGGCAGGAGAGTATGGGTAGCTTGCATATATTCCAGTTAGTGAGGGACCATTGGTATTGGATGTTCAGGAGTTGGCCAATCAGTTTGTTAGATTGGATGTTTCGGAGCCCAGCCGGGTTCTAGCTTGCGTGGTTTCCCGATATTCTTTGTATAAGCGTATCAGAGAGCTTCAGTATGATGACCCTTATTTGCTTGTCCTTAAGGACACGATACAGCACAGAGATGCCAAGGAGGTCTCTACAGGAGATGACGAGGTGTTGCGGATGAAGGACCGGATATGTGTGCCCAATGTGGATGGTTTGCGTGAGTTGATTCTTGAGGAAGCCCACAGTTCACTGTACTCTATTCATACAGGTGCCTATAAGATGTATCATTTGAGGCCACAATATTGGTGGCGAAGGATGAAGAAAGATATAGTAGAGTATGTGTCTCGGTGCTTGAATTGTCAGCAGGTGAACCACGATCACCAAAGGTCGGGCGATTTGCGACAAAGACTTGAGATTCCCGAGTTGAAGAGAGAGCTAATTACCATGGATTTCGTTGTTGGACTTCCATGGACTTTGAAGAATTTGACACAATGTGGGTGATTGTGGTAAGTTGACCAAGTCGGCGAATTTCATTCTAGTAGTGACTACCTATTCCTCATAGCAGCTGGCTCAGATCTATATTCGTGATATATTTCGTCTTAATAGCGTACAGATGTCCATTATCTCCGATCGAGGAACACATTTCACATCGCACTTCTGGAGGGTTGTACAGCATATCACCCTTGACAGACAGACAGTCTGAGAGCACCATTAAGATTTTAGAGGATATGTTACGTGCCTGTGTTATGGATTTTGGGGGTTTATGGGATCAGTTCTTGCCGCTTGTATAGTTTTCCCACAACAATAGTTACCAATCGAGTATTCAGATGGCTCCTTATGAGGCCTTATATGGGAGGCTATATCGTTTTTCAGCTGGTTGGTTTGAGCGGGAAGAGGCTAAGTTTTTGGGTACTAATTATGTTCGAGATGCCTTGGAGAAGGTCAAGTTGATATAGGATCATCTTCGCATAGCACAATCTAGACACAAGAGTTATGCCGAATGGAAGGTTCGTGATGTGGCGTTTATGGTGGAAGAGAGAGTTTTGCTGCGGGTTTCACCCATGAAGGATGTGATGAGATTCGCGAAAAAGGGAAAGTTGAGCCCTAGGTATATTGGTCCTTTTGAGATCCTTGAGAGAGTGGGGGAGGTGGCTTACAAGCTTGCATTGCTACTGTCACGCCCCGAACCTGGGGGCGAGACCGGCACATGGTGCCTCACCTATCCTGGCGTACCAACTTGCAACTAAGGGAATCTGAACATATGATATCATACTTTGGCCATGGGCCACATTGCAAGACAACTGCGAATGCTGACTAAATGTCAATATAAAACTAGGCCGACAAGGCCATCATAATTATTACAGCCGACAAACCAACCAAATGTACATACAAGGCCTACAAGCCCAACATACTACACTAGCTGACAGGATATGTCTACAAGCCTCTACCGATGGATATACTGTGATCGGAACAATTCCCCGACCTACTCATAACATATATACATATATATACAAGATGTACATAAAACTCTAGACCCGGCAACTCCAAAAGGCATGGAGCTTACCGATCAAGCTGAACTCGGGCAAAACTTAATGCGAAGGCCTACCCATCTGTCTGTCTGAACCTGCACGCATGAATGCAGCGCCCCCATAAAAGGGACGTCAGTACGAAATAATGTAACGAGTATGTAAGGCAATATACAGAAACCTGAACCGAAATGATAATATAATAACTGAAAGCAACCGGAAGTCAAAGATAATCTGAAGATATGCTTACCTACTGATACTGACTCAACTTTCTCAATATAGTAAGTAAAATAGATGTCCGTCCTTATAAGGCTCGGTATATATATAACCGTTATGACGTAGTAGGCTCGCTCCTAGGCGCTCGACCATACTAGGCTCTGTATCTCGACCAATTGGGCTCGCTCATAAGCGCTCGGCCACGGTAGGCTCGGTATATAACTTACCATCTGATCAGAGGTTGCCCAATAGGGGCATGCCCATCGACTATAGCTCGATGGTAATGAAAATACTTTAATACTGTATATATAAAATCTCTGCTCTGTTGATTGGAAAAAGAAAATACTCAAATGAATATGAAGTCCCGATAAAGAGAATTTTGTAACTTATAAAACTAGAAAAATATACGTAAATTTCGGGATATGAATTTTTCTTTATGCTTCGATATCAAACTCGTGTAATTACGAGATCATGCCAAAATGAAATAATAACTTAGCCTTAATATACCTGGAGTACGGAAAATCCGTATGAAATTCCTGAAAAAGGTTGCACTGTACTCCCTCAGAATCGCAAAATCTCACGTTGCTAATGTGCTAATAATTCTCGCTGGAATTAATTTGGTCGCAAGAATTTTGTTGTAAGCTTGTTAGGTTGAGTTCAAGCTTCTGGTCTTAAAACGTTGAGTTTGAATTAGGAAGAAGCTATTTTATTCTTTCTTTATGACAAAGGATGTTATGATGTTTGTCCATATGAAATGGAAAACAAGACTTGTAATAAGTCTTACTTGTTAAATCCCTAAAACCTTAGATAGCCACCTAATCCTAAAATACTAAGAGTCATTCTCTTAGTTTGTGGCTTTCTGCCACGTATTTTTGGGGAAAGATTAATCTTATTCACTAGTTTTATTAATTAATTAGGTAATATTTTGTTATCCGATAATTAATCAATTACCCGTATAATTAAAAATTATCTTAAATTACTTAAAATACTACTCAATTTTCACATACCTTATACACCTTACTATTATGGTCATGTGGTACCTTGTATGGTACTAGTCCATAAATATCGGGTATATTAGCTTGGGTCATATTTTATCCCGAAATGCCAAATTTTAACTGAATTCATTTCCTTTGATTTTCTTACCCTCTCACCTTCATGAATTTACTCATCACTTGTTTGAAATAGCATAATCCTTATAATCTCCAAATCATCTTTTCCTTGGGCTGATGTCAATTACCTTACGACAAATTCGACGTACAATACCACAGGGTGCAACATCGTCGTAATTTAATATTGTAGGACGTAACATCGTCGTAATATTGTGGGGCGTAACAGCTACCCAGCTTATCGGCAGTTCACCCTGTGTTCCATGTTTCCATGCTCCGAAAGTATTATGGTGATTCGTCTCATGAGCTATATTTCAGCTTAGTCCAATTGGACAAGGATTTGACTTATGCCAAGGAGCCGGTGGCCATCTTGGACAGGCAGGTCCGAAAGTTGAGGTTAAAGAACATTGCTTCAGTGAAGGTTCAATGGAGGGGTCAACTAGTCGAGGAGGTGACTTGGGAGACCGAGCATGATATGCGTATCCATTATCCTCACATTTTCAACACATCAGGTATGTCTCTATACTCGTTCGAGGATGAACGTTTGTTTTAAGAGGGGGAGAATGTAACGACCCGGATGGTTGTTTTGAGTATTTTAGCTCTATTCCCATATTTATTGCCTCCTCTATGCTTAATTGTAGTTATGTGGCTGCCGGGGTGATTGGTTTGGTTTCGGGTGAGTTTCGTAGTGAATTGGGACACTTAGTTCCAAGGTTGAAAGCTTAAGTTGAAAGAGTTTATCAGAGTTTGACTTTTGTGTAGATGACCAATGGGGTTTAGATAGTTCTGATAACTTCGTATACTGATCTTGGACGTAGGCATATGTTCGGATATTCGTTTGGAGGTCCGTAGGTTGGTTTGACGCTTTTTAGCGAAAGTTGGAAAGTTGAAGGTTTGGAGGTTGATAGGTTTGACCGAGGGTTGACTTTAATAATATAGGGCTCAGATTGTGATTTCGAGAGTTGGTATAGGCTCGTTGTGTCATTTAGAACTTGCATGCAAATTTTGAGCTCATTCAGAGTTGATTTGGTATGATTCGGCATTAGTTTTTAAAGTTGAATGTTCATTGATTCAATAGGCTTGAATTAGGGTGTGATTCATAGATTTGATGTAACTTGATGTGATATAAGGCCTCGAGTAGGTTCGTATTGTGTTTGGGACTTTATGGTATGTTTGGACGAGGTCCCGTTGGCCCTAGGTGTGATTCGAATTGAAATCTGGTTCATTTTGGACTTATGATGATTGCTGAAGAACAACTGAGAACTGGTGCAATCGCACCTAAGAGGGCATGGCCACTGGTGCGGCACCGCAAAAGCGGTCCAACGGACGCAGGTGCAAAATGGGGTTGGGTGAGTTGGGTCCGCATATGCGGAGGTCCTTGCGCAGGTTCGCATTAGCAGAAGCGGATTTATGTCAGTTGTCTCAGAACGCAGGTGCGGTCAGCTTCCGCAGAAGCATACGCGCATAAACGCCATTTGATTCGTAGAAGAGGAAGCGTATGTGCACGTTTTGTCCGCAGAGCAGAATTCCCTGAACTTATTTGAAGCCGCAACTAGATGCATTTTCTGCAGATGCAGAGTCGTTGAAGTGTAACACTCCTCAAATTAATAAAAGTTTCGAGACACGCTAATTATAAAATTAAATTATTCATTTTTTTTTTCTTGCCTATATTTGAGTATGATCACGCCCAACTATGCCTTATAAAAAGACTAAGCGGACGTTGCAAATATTATCTGAGTATTTCGCCCAGAGTCGAATCCCACAAGGAATTAACCTATCAATTACTGATGTTAGACTCACTCGATTCTTCGTAATCAACATCTCAAAGGTTATGGTTTCCCATGTTGATGGAATTCCTTCTTGTATATTTCATATAGTTTGGACTAATTATCTCTATCAATCATGAGCACTCTTGTTGCCGTAAATCTCTCCCGAGTAATTACGACAATTTACTAGACGCACTCTCTCGAGCTACGCTAGCTTGCTTTTATTATAGCTCACTTTAGATTGCGCCCAAGGTATCTTTATCCCTAATCCAACCTTTAAATCCTCGGTTATGGATCCCGCATATAATTTGGGAGTGGTGTTGTTCAACAACTACCTAAATATGCACTCTCTCCCTAGTAGATACGCACTAAATAGGCACAGCTAATTGAGGGCCCTTTAATCAACTACAACAAGAACTTAGTTGAACAAATAGAGATTAAAACCAAGCAAACTATATTAATATAACAAGATGTTCATCCTCAACAGGTTCCACCAAAACCTTATATTAAATAAGTTAGCTACTCATAATTGTGCTAAGATCAACAATAGAAGAATTCATCAACAATGGTAAAAACACAAGGAAGAGATATGAGATTTGATGCCCAATTGCCCTCCTTGCCTCTTGCCTTTGCTTTTCTTGAACAAGACTCTAAACCTTGATATCCCTCTCTTTTGGGTGAGATGAACCCTATATAGGTTAAGTGGAATTGTCCCAAGCTTCCAATTTTACCCCTGAAAATAACTCATGCGAACTGGACTAGCGCGACTGCGCTAGTTGGCGCGCTAATGGCTAAACATTCTGCTTAGGATCGCTGGGCTAGCGCGGTCGCGCTAGTGGGCGCGCTAATGGCCGCTCTAAGACCGCGCTAATGGGCTTTCATTATGTCTCTGGTACCTGGACTAGCGCGGCCGCGCTAGTGGACTAGTAGTCTGCCTCAACCATTTTCTTCCTTCTTTTCACACGCTAAAAACTCCAAGGGGATTTTCTCCTTCAATTTGGCTCCAAACACCATCCTAGGTCCTCATAAGCACATTTTTCTCCTGCGAAACATACAATCCACAATTAGAGTCGTTTTAACATCATTTAACATTCCTAAGACAGTGAAGCATCATTAAGTTGGAGTATAAATATACACTAAACTACGTGAATTTAGCCTATTATCACAGCATTTGCATTTCGATCACCAGATATCGGGCATGACTAGTCCTGTATGATGTATTATGACTTATGTAAATCGTCGGTTTTAGTTTCCAGGATAATCGGAATAGATATGGAAGAACATTTCTCAACTTGAAGCTTTAAATTTGAAAGGTTTGACCAAGTTTTGACTTTTTAGTATTCGATCTCGGATTTAGATTATTATGATTTGGTTAGCTCCGTTAGGTTATTTTGGACTTGGGAGCGCGTCTGGAATGTAATTTGGAGGTTTGTGGTAGAATTAGGCTTGAATTGGCGAAATTAGAAATTTGGTGTCTCTCGGTCGGTAGTGAAAATTTTGATATCGAGGTCGGAATGGAATTTCGTAAGTTGGAATAGGTTCATAGTGTCATTTTTTATTTGTGTGCAAAATTTAAGGTCAATCGGACTTGATTTGATAGGTTTCGGCATCGAATATAGAAGTTGGAATTTCTTAGTTTCATTAAGCTTGAATTGGGGTGTGATTCACGGTTTTAGCATTGTTCGATGTAATTTGAGGCATCAACTAAGTTTTGTCATATTATGGGACTTGTTAGTGTACTTGGTTGGGGTCCCATGAGGCCCAGATAAGTTTTGGAAGAGTTTTTGGAAGATTTTGACGTTTTGAGCATAAGCATGTAATGATCCAAAGGTCCATTTTTAGTTCTAGAAATCGAAATTTGATTTCGAGACTTCCGAGATTTTGATAATGAATTATAGGAGTGATCTGGAAAGTTTTGCCTAATTTCATCAAGTCACGGTTGGGTTTTTGATGTGAAACCTAAGTTAATTGTTTAACAAGCAAAATGGGTATCGCACTGAGCAAATGAGCTCCAAATTGAGTTTCGATTGAAGAAATATGTTCGTATTATTATTTGTGACTCATAGGAACAAGAATCATCGAATTACGAGTTCGTATGGTGGAGTTAGAGCCTTTTTGGTGAAAATAAACATTGCTGGTGCAGCAAGATCTAGTGCGCACCTTTAGCGACCAGATTTGGCACTTTTAGCGACCAGATTTGAGCTTTTAGCGACCAGAATCGTTTTTTATTGAGCTGTCTTATTTTTTTTAGCTCATTTCCATATTTTTGGACGAAAAAAATGTGGCTTGGGGCGATTTTTGAACGAGAAGTCATGGGAAATCTTGAGGTAAGTCACTTGTGATCATTTCTACTCCATAATATTGAATTATCATCGAATAATCCGACTAGATTACATGTTTTTGAGGTGTAAATTGGGGATTTGGACCTAGGGATTTGAAAATACGATTTGAAGATTTGGAGGCCGAACTGTTATCGAAATTTAGTAATTTTGGTATGGTTGGACTCGTGGTTGAATGGGTTGTTGGATTTTATTGGATTTCGAGACCTGGGTCCGGGGGTCGGGTTTGGCCAATTTCGGGATTTTTTACGTAATTTAATTATTTTCGCGTGGGATTTGTTCCTTTAGCGTATATTGATGGTATGACTCTGATTTTGAATAGATTCGGGGCGATTTGAGGCCGAGTCGAGTGGAAAGGGCATGGCGAAGTAGATTTTCATCTGATTTGAGGTAAGTATGATTGTAAATCTTGTCCTGAGGGTATGAAACCCCGAATTTCACATTGTATGACTATTTTGGAGTGGCGCACATGTTGGATGACAAGTGTGTGGCGTACACTGTTGGGGATTGTGTTTTGGTCCGTCCCGTAGCGACTATTAAGTTGCGTATTTTGACTAGAAATCATATGATATTTTGTGCTTAAGAGGTTATTACTTTATTTTGGACTGAATGTCGTATTTGGGCCTCGTGCCAAGTTGTTTGGACCCTTAGGGGCTTTTTACTGCTATTTTCTCACTGTGTTGATTTAAGAGTTGTACTCAGTCATGCTATGTTTTACTAGTTTTTGAAACTCAGTCTTATTTACACTATTTTTAGATATAAAATGATATTTTGGGTCGAGTACCGCATTTTACTGATAACCCGAGTGGCTTTTTGAGATGTTTCTGACTGAGTGAGGCCGAGGGCCTATGTTGTGAGGATATTAAGGGATCGGGATGCGCGCTGCAACATGTTATACTGTTTATGATGACTGAGTGAGGCCGAGGGCCTAATTTGTGAGGATATGATATGGGATAGGGATGCACGCCGCAGCATGTTATTGATAGGCCGAGTGCTAGAGTGATTGATGCCATGATTTGGCTTGTTATAGCGCTTGGGCTGAAGGAGCCCCTCTGGAGTCTGTACGCACCCCAAGTGAGTGCAGGTACCTACTGAGTGCGAGTGCCGAGTGACGAGTGATTGGGAGGCATGAGTGACTGTGAGGTTTCCCGAGAGGCTGATACCGAGTGATTGTGAGGCATGCTGAGTGACTGATTCTCAGTGATGATATGCCCGAGGGGCGGTTTATGATACATGTTTTTGCCCGAGAGGCTAGTTATGAATTCTATCATTCTTATACTGAATTATTTTGATTTCTATCGAAATTGAGGAAAGGTACATTTCAAAGGAAATTTTACTGAAATTGACTTTCAAGTGTTTCAAATTATCGTATATGTGATTTTGAAAGAAGAATTGTATTACTGTGAATTGATGACTTGTTTTATGTGTTTCGTAGTTCTCAGACATTATTTACTTTCATTACTACTGAGTTGGCGTACTCACATTACTCCCTGCACCTTGTGTGCAGATTCAAGTGCTAGAATGGAGTGAGTTGCTTGCTTGTCCAGAGATTTCTCGGAGATTTTGCAAGGTAGTTGCACGCGTCCGCAGCCCTGCTTTCTCCTTCTTATTTTCTATAGCAGTAGCACTCCTTAGACTTGTTTTATTTTCGAGATATTGTGACAGATTTATGTACTCTCTTTAGATGCTCGTGACCCTGTGACTCTGGGATTTCTGGGCGGTGTATAGACATTTGACTTATCATCTTCTATTTTTAAAATGCTTTAATCACATATTTATGAGATATTATATTAGTGATAATTTGAAAAAAGGATCATTTTTATGTTCTAAGTATAAATATTGGTTGGCCTAGTATTATCATAGGCGTCATCACGGCCAGGTAGTTTTTGGGTCGTGACAGTGGAGTATTCCTTAGAGTCATCTTCATTTAGCTATTTCTTTGTTTACTTAGAGAACTGGCCAGGAAATCTCATGTCCTGAGAAATACGTCAGTTTATCAGTAGAGGTTTCATATACACAGTCGGTGGGTTAAGATTCAGATGTTTTTTATAATAACTTAGCAGTATTTCAATAGTTACTACGAATAAAATTTTCGAGTTGATTTATTTAAATTTTTAAATTAATCAAAAATATTTGGTTAAAGTATTGCCTTGTTGCATATAAAGTTTGAAGTTATAATAGATATGATAAGTAGAGTTGGTTCACTCGGTCATGTTTAGTGATCGGGTGCCGGTCACGGCTTGTTCAGAAAATGGGTCGTGACAAACTTGGTATCAGAGCCTCAGGTTTATGGAGTCCTAGGGGTCTCTGAAGTCGTGTTAGTATAGTAGTGTTTATGGGTATAAAGCGCGCCATACTTATAAACAAGAGGCTACACGCAATTAGGAAAAATCTTATTTTTTCATACTTTAGATCGTGTAGTAGAGCCTACCTCTAAGAAATTATCTAATGTATTCTTTTCTCCAAAACTCGCAGAAATGGCTCGTACTCGCAACTCTGACACCGACACTCAGGATGTTGCTCAAGAAACTATTGCTACCATTGTGGCTCAAGGTATAACTAAGAAGACTTCAACTCAGAAAAATGAGGGGTAAATCCACAAAGATGGTCCAAGTACCCCGGGTTGAACATGAAGAAGGGGTGGAGCATGATGATCCAGTACCTCAGGATCCAATACCGCCCCCAACAGCAGCTCCGACTCAGACAGCTATATCTTCAAAGGTGGGTCAGATGTTTAATGATGTCAACGGTGCTATGGAGATGTTTAAAGCCTTCATGGACAACCAGAACGAGAGAAGAGATGAGATTCCACCTCAATCAAATAGACAAAATAATTCTGAGTCCTCAAGAGTGAATGAATTTTTGAAGTTGATGCCTCCATTGTTCCATGGTTTATAGCTGATGAAGATCCAATGTTGTGGCTGGAGGGTGTCAAGAAATCCCTCCAAGCGATGAAGGCATTTGATGATGAAATTGTGGAGCTGACTGCTTATCAGCTTAGAGATGTGGTTGGCGCTTGGTTTGAGATGTGGAAAAAAGAAAGAGATGAAGATGATGGTCCGCCTACTTGGGAAGAATTTGAAGGGGCCTTCATGGCTAACTTTATCCCAGAAGAGGATAGAGCTAAGGCTACAGAGTTTGAACAGCTCAAGCAAGGGAATAAAAGTGTGCAAGAGTACTACATGGAATTCATAAGGTTGGCTAAGCATGCTCCTCACATGGTTAAGACAGAAAAAGCAAAGATTCGCAGGTTTGTTGGTGGTTTGGCTTACCACATTAAGGATACGACATCAGCTGCATCGGTAGGGATAAAATACATCTCCTCTGTTGTGGAATTCACCAAGCACTTAGAAAAAGACAGACAACAAAGGGGAGAAGAAAAAGAGCATAACAAGAAAGCCCGGACAGCGGGCAGGTTTAATGGTACATCCAGCGGAGGTGGAAGGGATTCCTCTAATAAGGAGTCATTAGCACCAGCTCAGTCCAGTCATCAGTCAGGTGATGGGTCTTCCTTCAGAATTACTCAGAGTTATGGAAACCAGTCTCGCCAGAATCAGAATTTTAGGACATCATCCCCACATAGCCAAAGTCATGTCGAGCAATATTCACACTAACAAGGTCTTGTTGAACATGTAAGCGGCAACATTCAGGTTAGTGCAAGCTCGGGTTTCATGGTTGCTATCATTGTGGAGACATTGGTCATATAAAGGCCAACTGCCCAAAGTTGTGACGTATTTCAGTGGTGGATCAACTCGTCCTTCTAGTTCCTCAACTACTGCAATTGCACCACCTCAGGCTCGTGGTTCTAAAAATAGGATCGGGCATGAGCAGGCAGAGGTGCAGATTGAGTTACTCAGGGTGGGGGACAACCCCGTTTGTTTGATACACTTGATCGTTAGAGTGCAGAAGCATCTGCAGAAGTTATTACAGGTATACTTTTAGTCTGCTCACATAATGCTTATGCCATAATGGATCCAGGTTCAACGTTTTCATATGTGACTCCATACTTTGCAATTAACCTCGGGCTAGAACCTGAACAACTTAGTGAGACATTCCTAGTATCTACTCTAGTTTGCGAGTTAGTTAAAGTCACAAGAGTCTATAGAGGTTGTATAGTTTCAGTCCATGGTCGCAGCACCGAGGCGGATCTCATAGAGTTAGAAATGGTGGATTTCGATGTGATCATGGGTATTGACTGGTTGTCTTCCTTCTATGCCATGTTAGATTGTCATGCCAAGATAGTCAGGTTCCAATTTCCAAATGAAGAAGTCTTAGAGTGGAAGGGTAGTTCAGTATCGCTTGTAGGTAAGTTTATTTCTTACCTTAAGGAACAACGAATGATCGGTAAGGGGTGTCTCGCCTATTTGTATCACATCATTAATCTAGAATCAGAACCACCAGCTCTTCAGTCTGTACCAGTTGTTAGAGAATTTCCAGAAGTTTTCCTAGATGATCTTCCCGGACTTCCTCCTAAAAGAATCATAGACTTTGGCATTGATCTCATGCCAGGTACTCAGCCCATATCTATACCTCCTTATAGGATGGCTCCAGCAGAACTTAATGAGTTGAGAGAACAGTTGAAACAAATTCTTGACAAGGGCTTCATCAGGCCGAGTGTCTCACCGTGGGGTGCCCCGGTCCTGTTTGTCAAGAAGAAAGATGGGTCTCTCAGAATGTGCGTCGACTATCGACAGTTGAATAAAGTTACCATTAAGAACAAGTGCCCACTGCCAAGAATTGATGATTTATTTGATCAACTTCAAGGTGCAAAGTACTTTTCAAAGATAGACTTGAGGTCGGGGTACCATCAGTTGAGAATCAGAGAAGAAGATATATCTAAAACAACCTTTAGAACTCGTTACGGGCACTATGAATTTCTAGTGATGTCCTTAGGGTTGACAAATGCTCCAGCTATATTCATGGACCTTATGAACAGAGTTTTCAAGCCATTCCTTGATACCTTTATTATCGTGTTTATAGATGATATTTCGATATACTCTAAGAGCAAGGAAGATCATGCAGAACACCTTAGGATAGCCTTGCAGACCTTGAAGGAGAATGAGCTTTATAACAAGTTTTCAAAATGTGAGTTCTGGTTGCAGTCAGTGGCATTCTTAGGCCATGTGGTATCTAGTGAAGGCATAAAAGTAGATCCTCAAAAAACAGAAGCAGCCAAAAATTGACCAAGTCCTACAACGCCAACCGAAATCTGAAGTTTCTTGGGGTTAGATGGCTACTATAGAAGGTTTGTATAGGGATTTTCCTCACTTGAAGCTCCATTAACTAAGTTGACCCAGAAAGCACTTAAGTTCCAGTGGTCAGACGCTTGTGAACAGAGTTTTCAAGAGTTAAAGAAGAGGTTGACCACTGCACCTGTGCTAACCTTGCCGACAGGTTCGAGTGGGTTCACAGTGTATTGTGATGCCTGCAGAGTTGCTCTTGATTGTGTTCTTATGCAAAAAGGAAAAGTTATTGTTTATGCTTCCAGGCAGTTAAAGAATCATGAAAAGAACTACCCCACACACGATTTGGAGCTTGCAGCAGTGGTGTTTGCATTAAAGATATGGAGAACTACCTTTATGGCGAGCATTCTGAAGTGTTTACAGATCACAAAAGCCTCAAGTACATTTTCAAGCAAAAATAATTAAATTTGAGACAGAGAAGGTGGCTCGATCTATTGAAGGATTACGACATCAATATTCTTTATCACCCTGGCAAAGCTAATGTGGTAGCAGATGCACTTGGTAGGAAGTCAATGGGTTTCTTGGCCCATCTTGCAATACAAAGGCGAACTTTGGGTCGAGAAATTCAAAAACTGGCAAATGATGGTATTAGATTGGATGAGACTGAAGAAGGAGGTATAATTGCTTATGCCTTAGCGCAATCCTCTCTTGTTGCGCTTGTTAAGGCTAAGCAAGACAAAGATCCGTACTTAGTAAAGTTAAAAGAAGGAGTTAGAAATAAATAATTGCTTTCACTCCAGGAAGTGACGGAGTGTTAAAGTTGAATGATCGGTTATGTGTGCCTGATGTAGATGGTCTTAGGAAGGCCATAATGGAAGAATATCACAGTTCGAGGTACTCTATCCACCCAGGTGATACCAAAATGTATCTGTACTTGAAAGGGTTGTATTGGTGGAAAGGCATGAAGAAGCAAGTAGCATGTGGCTAAATGTTTGAATTGCCAGCAAGTCAAAGCCGAGCATCAGAGGCCTGGTGTCCTAGCTCAAGATATAGAGATACCACAGTGGAAATGGGAGATTATTAATATGGATTTCATAGTAGGTCTACCTCGTACATACCGTAAGCATGATTCAATTTGGGTTATTGTAGATCGACTAACAAAGTCCGCGCGTTTCCTACCAGTAAGGACGACAGATTCCGCAGAGCAGTATGCATAGTTGTACATCAAAGAAATAGTTTGATTGCATGGTACCCCAGTTTCAATCATATCTGACAAAGGCCCTCAGTTCACGACACATTTTTGGCAGGCATTTTAGAAAAGATTAGGTACCAAGGTCAATTTCAGCACCGCTTTCCATCCACAGACCGATGGTCAGGCAGAAAGGACCATTCAGACTCTCGAAGATATGTTGCGAGCATGTGTTATAGATTTTGGAGGTAATTGGGATGATCACTTGCCACTTATAGAATTTGCTTACAATAACAGTTATCAGTCCAGCATTGGTATGGCTCCTTATGAAGCGTTGTATGTGCGAATATGTAGATCTCCAGTGGGTTGGTTTGAACCAACAGAGGTGACATTGATTAGTCCAGAGTTTGTTTGTGAGGCCTTAGAGAAAGTCCAGCTAATCATAGAAAGACTGAAAGCGGCTCAGAGTCGTCAAAAGTCCTATTCTGACTAGAGGCATCGTGAATGAGAGGTCATGGTTGGTGACAAGGTGTTTTTGAAATTTTCACCAATGAAAGGAGTTATGAGGTTTGGTAATAAGGGGAAACTTAGTCCTAGATTTATTGGACCTTATGAGATTATAAAAAAGAAGGGAAGCGTGGCTTATGAGATAGAATTGCCCGTTGTCCTATGTTCATCCTGTCTTTTATGTGTCTATGCTTAGAAAGTACATTCATGATGAGCCACATATAATACATGCCGATACCATAGAAATTAAAGAAGGCTTGATTTATGAGGAGGTACCTATAGAAATTCTCGATAGGCAAGTAAGAAAGTTGAGAACAAAAGATTTAGCATCGGTAAAAGTTTTGTGGAGTAATCATGATTCAAAAGAGTCTACGTGGGAGGTCGAGCAAGATATAAGAGAGAAATATCCATATTTATTTGAGGAAGAAGGTATGTGAAACTAGGTTTGGTTTGGCATTTATATTTTATTTATTAAATACAAGTTAGCATGTGTTTATGTCCTTGCTAGATTATACTTAGTTGTTGAAGTAATTTAGTTTTTGTCAGAGTATATTTAGTAATTTAACAATTTAGTTCCATGCCAGAGTACATTTAACTCATTAAAGAGACTTACTTTTGCTAAAGCATTGTGCTTTAGATTCTTGTTGGTTATTGTGGTACATCCTTGCCGGAGTGTGAGTAATTAATTTATGAGATGTGTATGGTGCTTATGAATGGCCTGTTATGGTATATTTGGTTGTTGTTGGTGTAGTTGTGGTATTTGTGACAGGGATATTTTTTTGGATAGTCCAATATACAAGGGAAACTCTGCCGAAATTTTTGAAAATATAGGGAGTTAGCCAAAATTTTGAGTCCCTTGGAAGAGTGAGTAGTGCTAAAAAAATTTAAGAGGTTCAAGGACCTAAGGAATGATTGTTAGCTTAAGAATAAGGCCTAGCAACATTCGAGGACGAATTTTTTTAAGGAGGAAAGATTGTAACACTCCTCAAATTAATAAAAGTTTCGAGACACGCTAATTATAGAATTAAATTATTATTATTTTTTCTTGCTTATAAGTATATATATATATATATATATATATATATATATATATATATATATATATATATATATATATATATATATATATATATATTATTCGATATATAATAGTAGTAAAATTAAAAATGATAATATGATAGTAGTATATGTTATAAATAATAGTAGTAAAATTAAAAATGATAATATGAAAGTAGAAAATGTTATAATAGAAGTAAAATTAAAAATGATAATAATAATAGTAGTAAAATTAAAAATGATAATATAATAGATAATATGATAGTATTAAATATGTCAAATAGAGTTGTTTTAATAGAAGTAAAATTAAAAATGATAATAATAATAGTAGTAAAATTAAAAATGATAATATGATAGATAATATGATAGTATTAAATATATCAAATAGAGTTGTTTTCTGTATAGGTCTAAACAAATTCTCTTATTTTGTTCTAAATATATAAAATGTACAGCTAAGTCTACTATAGAGTATAATCATGTTTCTATATCTAACTTGAATTCTTCGAAACTCTTGTTTAAGCTTCTAGCAAATAGTTCTGGATTATAATTTGAGAGATTGATTTGCATAAAATATGATGAGGTAAAATATAATAGAGTGAAAAATTACCGACGGTAAAAATTTTACAGTAAAAATATATTTTGTGTATAAGTTTTATGTTGTACAATCCTACTCGGTACTCTCCCTCTCTCAATCTGTAGACATGGCATTACCTTTTCTATTATGATCGGAGAATTACCCCCTCTATACTCTTTTTTTTTATCCTCTGTTCATCTCTTCTTTCCAACTTTTTAAAGACACGAATCTTTTCTTAACACTTTTTTCTCTAACCTCACTCCGGCCACGGTTAAATGTATATACCCATTTGTGAGAATTTATTAGTCTTGACTTAATCGGTTTCTCCTAGGAATTTATAGGTTAATCCATCAAAATTGTTTAGAAATTGGAAAGAGAACCATATACTAAGAGTGATTTTTTTTTTTTAATTATTTACAAACTAGAGAAATTTACATTAGAGCATATAGAAACATAAACATAAAATTATAGAACATGGGTAATATCCAAAAATATAATTTAGATGAAATCAGTAACTTACATGTTTACAGGAGAGCGATTTCCCTTTCGGGAAATCCGAAAACTTTTACTGAACTTGCGAAATAAAACTTGCACACTGAACCATACATATTTATTTATTTTACAGACTTAGGATAGAGACTACTAAGGCATACATAATATTATAATATATTACAAGGTTTTTTGGGTAATTGGTGAAAAAAGGACAGATGGAGTATTGGAGAATTGGAGCTAGAGCTTTCTTTAAAAAGATCTAGATAATATAGTAAAGATACTAGATGAAATAGAGATAATAGGAGAAAAAACTCTAAAACATTGAGAAAATAATAAAGTTATGTGTGAATTAGATATAATAAATCCAGAATACATAATTAAAACAGCCTCAATAGAAGCTATGAATCAAGATTTAGAAGATTTTAAAATACAAATTAAAGAACTTATGAATTTAGGCGTGATAAGGAGATCCGCATCCAAACATAGGTCAGCAGCCTTCATGGTAAGAAACCATAATATATATATATATATATACACAAAATAATTGGATATACAATTAAAAAAATATTAATAATTTTAATATTATTAATTATTAAAAGTGGGTATCATTAATTATTAGTTAAGTTTAAAAAAAAGAGGAAAAAAAAAAAGGAAAAGGGGCCTAAAGCCCATAAAAGGGTTGATGGTAGGGCTGTTCATTTGGATCGGATATCCGAAATCCGAACCGATCCATTCAATTTCGGATTTCGGATTTCGGATTGGACCGGATTTCGGATTGTGTTTATAAAAATTTCGGATTTCGGATCGGATTCGGATTGGTATATTTTAATCCGATCCGATCCGAAATCCGAAATTATTAGGCAATGTATAAATACTACACTTTAATTTCGGATAGTCAGTACTTTCTTTACATCTTCCTCCAAGTTATTACCTTTACAATTGCTAGAGTTAGCTATATTGGCACCATAGTACTCTCATAATTGTATAAACATGAATTTTTCTTAATGCATTGCCTCTTTTACAAAGAAAATATACATATTAGTTTACAACATTGAGGCATTTACGATCCGAAATCCGATCCGATCCAAACTTTAAAATCCGAATCCGATCCGATATAATTCGGATCGGATTCGGATTGCATTTTCTAGAATCCGAAATCCGAAATCCGAATCCGAAATGTGCTAAATCCGATCCAATCCGATCCGTGCACAGCCCTAGTTGATGGAACAAAAAGCTTCAAGCCTTAAGAAAACAGAACAAGGTTCCATTATTCACGAAAAGGATCAGAAGGCAAAAGCCTTAGTCAAAAACGGAACAAACTCACGAAACAGAGAGCCACAAAACTCAAGCAGACAACGAAAACTCTAGGGTTCTTTACAAATCACTAATTCTTGAAATCGGGTATATAAAATTCTCTATTGTCAATTACCTTACAGTAGTAATAGGTAAGAATTTAATAGTTAATTACCTTCTTTCTCTATGTCAACAATAAATTCCATATAGTGTGAAACTTTAAAATTAATTCAATACACTGGTTGTTGTAGAATCAATTGTTTGACGGGTATAAATTGGACTAGGGCCTACATATTGGCTCAAGGTGTTTGATGAATTGGCTAAAAGAGTGAATATGTACTCAATTGAAGTGAGTGAGTACCTATTAGCTTAGAATTATTTTAGTTTAAGTTTAGATGATTTATTCTGACATATGTGCTTAAATTTTTAGATTTTTGTGTAATTCTTATAGGTCATTTTCATGTTGAAAAAGAAAATTCCATGAAGAAGCAAGAATCTTTAGAAATACTTTTGAATGTTTATTTCATTCTTATGACATGCCTTACATTTAAGGATTCCAGTATGAGCATGTTTAAAAGATTTAGATTTGAAAAGTCACAAGAAGAAGTTTTAGAAATAAAAAAAATTTGGGAGTATCATTTATCCTGAGAAGGGGTTATCGTCCAGGCCGAGGGTCCTGACCAAGGTGTTGACTTCCTGAAATTACTTGTGACAAAGTAGGGAGCACACGAACCGAGGGTCTCGTTGCTGAGAATTTACTTAGCCAGGCTAAGGTATGATACATGAGCGCTGAGAACCATGAAGCGAGTGGCGCCTCGTGGATTGGGCCTATTCGATCAGGTTGGGATCGAACCCGTGTCGATCACACTGTGACTAAGACAGAAATAGGTCAGGACAGTTGGAACTCCCAAGTATAAAGTGAAGTATATTTGTTTTTGGAAAGAAAAAGAAAAGAATTTCTCTTAGAATATTCATAAACTACTATTATGCAATTATTTTAGAATTATTCTTACAAGCTTTATGTTTTACATGCATTTAGAACTTTTGCTCGTAATGTATATTTAATTAAAGTTTCGTCCCCTGTCGTTGAGACTCACTGAGTACAATGGATGGTATTGGCGTTCTCTTTTGGGAACCTACGTTGGTCTACGATACAACATAGGAACCGATATTGCAGGCTACGGGTTAGGACTTCCCTCACTTCTAGTACTATTGGTGAGACGCTTTTGTTCGTGGAGTATTCCTTAGAGTCATCTTCATTTAGTTATTTCTTTGTTCACTTCGAGAACAGGACAGGAAATCTCATGTCCTGAGCAGTACGTCAGTTTATCATTAGAGGCTTCATATACACAGTTGGTGGGTTAAGATTCAGATGTTTTTTATAATAACTTAGCACTATTTCAATAGTTACTACAAATAAAGTTTTGGAGTTGATTTATGTAAATATTTAAATTATTCAAAAGTGTTTGGTTAAAGGATTGCCTTGTTGCATACAAAGTTTGAAGTTATAATAGATTTGATAAGCAGAGTTGATTCGCTCGCTCATGTTTAGTGATCGGGTGCCGGCCACGGCTTGTTCAGAAAATGGGTCGTGACATGGAGCGACTAGTTTTCCGCAGGTGCGGAATACCTGGGCATAAATAGTGGAGATCGAGGGTTTTGTTCCATTTTTTATATTTTGAGTTAGAGAGCTCGGTTTTGGGCTGTTTTGGAAGGATTATCAAGGATTAGAGTAAGTGTTATTGACTTTTTGATTTTCTTTAAAGATTACAACTTTATTATCCAGAATCATTTCCTATGATTTGTATTTACGGTATTAAGTTATTTTGGCTAGATTCGAGCCGTCGGGAGTTGGATTTTTGCAGAAAAGGCTTACTAGTGGGTTGATTTTGCTTTAGCTTGTTTGAGGTAAGTATCTTGTCTAACTTTGTGTGGGAAACTACCCCTTAGAGCTTGGGTTGATTTGTGTTATTTGAATAATGTGAAAGACATGTACATGAGGTGACGAGTGTGTACACAACCTTATATATGGTATTTTGACCGATTTAGGCTCTTAGACTCTTTTATGCGTAATTAGAAATTGAAATATCATGTTAGATCTTCCATTGTTAAATTGCTCTTACATGTTTTACTTGATGTTGTTATCATATGCTCTATCCTTTATTGCCAAACATGCTCTTATATACCTTTATTGGATTTGTTATCTCTCTTATTATTATGATACCTCCTTTATGGTGAGGATATTCTTGTTTGAAGTTGTTGATTATTGAGATATCTTTTCTTGTTGAGAAATTCTCACTCATTTTGTTATTATTGAGATTCTTATAAGTATTGTGGTTGAGTCGTGGGCTATATGTTGTGGTAGCTTCAGTATTGTTGATTTAGGCAAGTTGTTGCATATGGGCACTTGTGGTGCAATTTGTTATTGTGTTGCGATATTGATGTACATGCAACAGTAAAAGAATAGGGGTTAACGTGCATGCAGTGACATAAGGTGAAAATTTATATGCGTGTTATTAGTAAGGGAATTACTTGAAGCCACATGGCGACATAAGGGAGCTAAAATACGTGTAGCTATTTCGGAAAAGCATTTTAAAAAAATATCTTAATGTAAAGCTCACGCGGACGTATAAGGAAAGATTGTAGCAAATCTAGATTGTCTTATTTTTAACGTGTCACTGAATAACCTCCTTGTACTATTCCTCCACATTAAATGTCAAAGTTGATTTCCTAAGGGCCTATGTGTTAGAAGTAGAGAATGTGACTGATTCAGTTGGAATTATTAGGCCGAATAAAATGTCTTAGAGTTTATTTGGAATCCAGACCCAATTTGCAACTGGTTAAAAGGATTAGGGGTTAGAAAATATTAGTTTATGGGAAATGTTATGATGTGTATGCATCCGTTTATCCCCTTTCTCTGAGTTATGCTTCTCTGTCCCCTTCTTTTATAGCATGTTTGGTCAACTTTTCCTTATCGCAAAAGTGATTTTTTTTCTTAAAAAGTACTTTTTTTCTCAACTTGAGGTGTTTGACTAAGTTTTGGGGGAAAAAATATTTTTGGGAAAAAACAAAAACAGTTTTAGAGAAGCACAAAAAGTAGCTTCCCCTCATAAGCAGAAGTAGAAGCAGTTTTGACTATTCTTTTTATCAAAAATACCTTTAGTAAAATATGGTACACATCAAATTAACCTTACTTGTTTTAAACCTAATACTTAGAATTAGAGATTATATTAGTGAACTCTCTCCTAATGTATAAATTTTTCTTTTTCTTTTTATGATAGCTTTCTAATATATGGTGACTTTTGAGATGAATGCTTTTATATTTGTTAAATGATTTTTTGATATATTTAAATTATCTTGAAAGAATTAAAGTACTTTTCCAATTTATTTTCATGTTTTACTTAAATAAAATAAAAAAACTTAATTATTATCTTTAATAATAAATATTTGAGATATATTTATTTATTCGTATAATATTAACTACTAAGTAAATCTCTTCATGTCCTTATCGTAATTTGATACTTAAAATTAATTTTTGAAAAGTTTGGTCAAACACAAATTATTGCTCAAAAGTGATTTCGATTGATTAGCCAAATACGAAATGGCTCTCTCCAAAAGTACTTTTTTGAAAAGCACTTTTAGAAATAAATAGTTTTTTCCAGCTTAGCCAAACATGCTATTAATCATGTCAAAAGTTGAGATTTGGCTTGTTTGAGTACATTCCAACTACCATTTTGTTTTTCAATGCAATGTATCAAATAACAAATTAAGATCACTATAAAATTGATGGACACGAATCCTAGTCATCAAATGATGTCGATTATGATTTGCATAAGAGAATGGAATACAAAATCTTACACTAGAAGGATTGAAATAGCCAAATTCCTACAGGTATCATTTCTAAAATATTTTTTAAATAAGAGGTGACTTTCATCATACTAACTGGTTATCCCCAACAGGTGCTATTGTCATGAGCGAGCGTAACATGGAAGGGGAATGTGTCTTGTATATGAAAAGGTGTTATCACATTCCCCTGTGCAAGCAAAGAGAATACTGTCATTGAGGAACAGAAAAATAGTACTAGCACGTATCTCCAACAAAAAGTAATCTATTTTCCTCCTTATAAATATGTTCTGACTTAATTACATCTCTCATTACTTCTGTCGATAACTCTTGTTTCTTCAGTAGGAATACAAGTTAATCATAACGCCATGATAGCATTTCCGCAGTTGGATTGCGGATTCAAAAGTGAAAAGATGAGCACAAGTCACAAAATGAACTCTTGAAACTAAACAAAATTGCAATTACATTACAACAGCCAAAAGGATGTCATGTTGTCATTAATCAAAATTGAGAGTTGCTAAGAAATGTGACCATGCATCTCGCGCTTTGAAACAATTTATCTACTTTTTGCCATACTGCAGATTGAACTTCTAAAAGCTTTCTTGCCTTATCCTGCATTTTTGATTGGCGCCGAATTGTTTCACCATGAATCTGGCCAGGACAAAAGAGAGGGTTAAATGAAAATGTCAAAATCAGAAAACATCAAAGAGACATTTCAAGCGGGATAATAGCCAATTCCAGTCAGGCTTATGTCACTAGTTGGATCCTCAGAACGCTCTCTAGGCCTAAGCTTGAAAATCTCACCAACGTCGAGATGAGAATATAAACAAGACAGCTTGTTAGCGCAGAAATTTACCTTCAAAAACAATCTAATCAGAGCCTGTATGAACTCAAAATTGTTTCTGCATGAAACCTCGTGAATAAAGTAATCCACTAGTTGTTCAATAAATTGCAATTCTTGTCTCTTCTCAGGCTCCTGCTCGTCGTCCTCATCTATTATCTGAAGCATTCGGAGCTCCATATCCAATGTTGAAGGCGACAAGTTTTTGATATAATCAGTGAATGTTGCAACTGCAAAGACATTAACCGTGTCATCCTAGAGTCTTTCCAAAAACAAGGAAAATGGATACATATAAAGAGAAGGAGAGGAGCTTACAATTCTTTTTCTCCGCACATGACTGAAGAATTTGCAAGAATTTGGACGCTGGAAGATCAGTTTTCTTACTGTTCCTTTCCAATTCGGCATTTTGTGCATTATTCTCCTCATTAGCACCTTCGCTTGGTTTAAATAATATCTCACCGGACAGAGATGGTATTGAAGGCAAGAAGAAAGGTGCTCTTTCAGGTTTCTTTGGAGGCTCAATGGGTTTGTTGCGGGCCTTTATTATGTCCAGGTTGATCAAGCTCTGCCATTGACTCTTAGGCAATAGTGAAAGAGTGACTAGATCTGGAATTTGATGACCTGAATATAGAAACTGGGAAGTATCAGAGGACTCCGATTGCTTAACAATAGTTTTGTTATCATTGTTTTCACCATCTTTTGCAGAAGAAACTGACGGCATCTTAACATTGACTATTTCTTGTCCACTTCCGTATGATGCAAAGCTGGCAGCTCCAGAGAACATCGCTTGATTGACCCACAGGTAGACGCCATTTTGGTCAACATGAGATGTGGCCAAGATATCCATATTAGGCGATAAAGATAATGCAGTGATAGACAGATCAACCTGTACTGCATCTATCTGCCTAGCTAAAATTACATCCCAAATTCTGAGAGTCCCATCCATACTGGATGTCAAAAGCCATTTCCCATCCTCGCTAAAACACATATCAGTGATACGGTCAGTGTGACCCTCAAATTTACGAACCATCCTCTGTGCAATAACATCAAATAGACGGATAACTAAGTCGTCTCCCACAGTAGCCAAAAGACCATTAGAACGGTGGAACACAATCTTAACTAAGGAACACCCAACCTCCCATTTATATTTCAAATCACGTCCTTTGAAGTCCCAAACTTTTACATCACCATGGTATCCAGCGCTTATCATGATGGTATTTGTTGCATCACAAGCTATGCCAATTACTTCCCCATTGTGAGCAGCACTTTTACCTTCCAACAGATCAATATAATTGCCACGACTGATTCCTGACTGAAGATTAAATCGCTCAATCCAACCGCCGGCAGTCCCTAGTACAGCAAAATTGCCACAGGCACTAATAGCACAGGCCTTGACTGGAGTTGGATTTTCAGGGCATGGAGTTAAGATATGCTCACCGAGAACAAAATTCTGAAGCCTCCATACATAAGCCCGTGGGGTGTCCATGTGACATGTAACCACATTGCACCAATCACGTTCCCTGATTTCAGCAACATCAAATGCAATAACAGGCTTCAATTTTATCTCCTCCTCTTTCAACTTAAGCTTCTTTGCTCTTTTAGACACATGTCGCTGGGAAAGTTCTCTACTTTGTTGATCCTGAACAACAGAAAAAAGACGAAACGCACGATCTTGACCAGCAGACAAGATGTGACGTCCATTTGCGTAGAACTTGATACATAGAGGAGGAGCACTGTGACCACTTCTAAACCGTAGTAAACGAGGGTCCCCATCACTTGTATCGAAGATCCACATTTTCATTGAATTGTCTGCGGATGAACTCATGAGGACAGGCTCATTAGCAAAGAACTGAAGTGAAACTATGGAGGAGTCATGGGCCTCCCTGATGACAGAGTGCAGCCTTCTCTTCTCAAGATTCCATATGCTTATAACACCAGATGAGCCTCCAGAAGCTAGAAGCGGCTGCCCATCAGTGCTGAATGACAAGGCATTAACAGCACCTCTTGTAGAGTGGCTAAATGTAGCTATCTCTTCATCATAACGAATGTTATGAATATGAATCTTTCCATCCGCACATCCAACAGCAATAACATCTAGTGCTGGAGATGAAACACAACAAGTAATAGAAGATCCCCATCCCTTGAACTCATAAATTTTCTTCTTTGTGCTTATATTCCAGAGTTGCAAAGCACCTTCTTGACTTCCTACCATAACCTGTTTGCAAGCCACTTAATGTGAAAAATCTGTCCAGTGAAACATATAGGAACAAAGAAACTAGCTAAACTACCTTTTTTCTTCCTTTATGAAGCATGTTTTACATTAGCTTTTTCATTTAAGGTTTCCAGGAGGAGAGGGAGAGGTTGTATTAACTACTGTCACCAACACATGCTTCAGTTGTTGTGTTACTCAAAGTCAACAAAAAAAAACATACCTTATTTAAATAAGTGTCTGGATGCATTATGCAGCTAGGAGAGAATTTATCATCTAGCTTTATGTGTCCGATCGGAGCAGGATTCTTGTCTATACCTTTAAACTGCCACATGAAGATATTGCCTTCAACATCAACACTTAGGACGTGTTCACCAAAAAGAAGCAACTGATTGACCTTAGCACTATGGCCACTCCAAGTAGCCACCTGACCAAAGAAGAGTGAATTATTTGCACCAGAAAAGAATAAAAGGCCCCTTATTTCATGCTGAAGTTCAAAGGTGAGCCCAAAATAATAATCTGAACCGAAATACTTAAAGCAAAAAGGAGAAGACAAAAATATGCTAATAATCTATGAAATAGAAAGAAACAGCGAAGTAACTGGTAATAGGAGCAGGAGGACCAATCCTTGCACCATTTGAAACAAAACCTGACTTTCATCCAGCAAAAGAAGGGAAAAAGGAAAGAGAGATCAGGAAAGGGGATTATTCAAGAAGAGATCCCATGAAGGCAGATGCCTCAGACAAACTCTTTCTAGCCTCCTACTCCAGAAACATTCAGATCATCAATAAATTATAGGAAGCTAAAGCCCATCCACATTTATACCAAAGCTTTCCGAAGATCATGGAATTTTGTGAACAACGTAATGACAGAAGTAACATTGTACCAATAATGCCCAACACAAGGCCAAGTAATCTTCAACACATTTCGGAGAGTTCGAAGGCGTTCTTCTCAAACTGATACAAGGGTAATAAGATCAATCATCTAGACCGTCAGAGTGGGATGCTTCAATGGTTAATGCTCCTCAACAACATCGAGTAACATGCACAGTTTTGGGGAAAAGAGCTATTTCCAACAAAGCCTAATCAAGATTAATACATTCAGAGGAAAAAGCAAACCTGATGAGCACGCTTAACAACTGCAATCTCACTCCCATAGGCAGCAAAAGTATATTCACGATAAGAAGCGAGAGCTCGAATCTTCTTTGGCAATTGAGGACCTTTAATAATTAAAAAATGAATGTCAAAGAAGTGCAGGAAAAAGTTTTAAGAATGACACTAAATAACTCCTTAAAGATTAGTAATAACTCGTTTCCACCACACAATAGACTGAACACCACTTATATTAGGCCAGATGTTTGCCAAAGTGTTCGGGTTTGAGACTTGTACGGACGCAGTAAAGAGATAAGTAAGAGATTCAGAGAAAACTAAGGCTTTAGAAACCAGCAATTTGCCTAGAAAAGACAAATTACTTGATGTTGGAACAAAAAGAATCAGGTACAGTGGAATGGATACAGAGGATTCATACGGCCAACCCAAATACTTTGGGATTGAGGCATAGTTGATTTTTAGTTGACAACAATCTGGACATGGCAGTATAGCTAACTAGTATGGGCTGCAATCTAGTATTAAAACTACTAGTAATGAGTAAAATTCAACTGATCATTGTTTCTAGAAGAATAGAGCTCATCGTTTCCTCTCTTTTTGGCAGCAGCTGATTGTTTCTCTTATTATAACTTCTATAAAGATATCGTTTCCCTTATTTTACTGAAATGGTCTTCTTACATATGCCTTTTCTACCTACTAACCAATTGACCTTCCCCTAACTCCAGAACCGCAAAACACTGTAATGCATAGACTGATATCATTAACCGTGCCAAACTTCCTATGGAAGTAATGCATGAACATCATTCTCATTACTTCCCTCTAGACCTGGCTGCTACTCAAACCAAAGAATTTCACCTCAAATCAAGTAAGTCTTTCAGCTATAGATCAATCTATCACATCTCCTTCTGAAGACAATTTGCTCTTAAAACTTGTATCCATTTTTGTAGCCCTCTTATAAATCCCTTTTCAAATTTTACATCGAACTCCATATAGAAAACCTGAAGTGAAAAGTTCAGGTCCAACATAACTGACATTAATTCTCCCATCCTGCAGTTATAGATTAATTACAGTTCGTGGGATGCCAAAAAAGGCACAATATCTCAGAATCATTTATTTTTCTAAAACAAATAGATGGTAAAACTGCTGAAGAAAGAATGGAACTTCATTTAAATATCTAAACGAATGAAGCTTTTCTGGAATCCCTAAAAGGGGATTGCAAAAAGTTAAACATGACTTATGTGTTGTGTTCTTAGGAACTTAAGAAACATAGTCCCAATTTTTATCTTTTCGAGAGAACCAGATTTCCCGCCAGTGACCTCTTCAAGGAAGTTTAGACTAAATTAGGAATATTACTGCAGCGTAGGACAAGATATGGATAAAATTGAAAAGAATGCAATAAGCTCCAAAACCACAATAGAAAGAAGTGAATACGACTGGCCGTTCCAACTGATAGCATCAAAGAAAAGGAATTGTCTTCTCCTAAAGCTATAACACTATAACACTGATGTACTCAATGGCACGCTCTCTAAAGTAATGGCTTTTTTTCTTAAGTTATAGAGGACTAGAAAATATAAGCACTGTTTTGCATGATCAAGTTACATAGCTAGCAGAAAATAATAAGAACTACATCTGCTCTAAAGCCCAGTATGTTAACCAGAAAAAAATATGAATCAAAATTGACAACTAAAATTGGCATAATAATCCGTCATGCATTCAGTATCTTTTGAAATTTCATCTACTTTTTTCTCAGCCTTGAACCATTCCTTTACTAGAAAAGTAGCTTGATAAACTGGCTGAATTCAGTGAGAACAGCAGTGGTTAGCCTGGTATTCGAACTGAAGTTTGAGACTCTGATGGATAGCCCAACTCATTGGTACACATTGTGTAGTATAATACATATCCTAAGTATGCTCAACTTTGACTATTTTCCGAAATCCATGCGTGCTGTCATATCATCTGCCTCTGTCTTACGCTGTTCCTTCTTGGCTTCTTAGGTTCACAACATATTTAGCTGTTTCACACTCCCTTTTTAAAAAAAAAAAAAAAAATACAAACTCTTCAAAACACTATGTCCTTGTACTTTGCAGCCTACAACTATTGAAGATATTCAAGAGTTCATTAATTTATTTCAGTCTAAGATTGCCCACATGATATTAAAACATGACAAAGTCCATCGCAGTAATTCTCAGACATCAGAAATGGGACTCCTCGTTTAGTGTTAAGGGGTAAAATACGGGTATGGATACCTTACTATGGGTAACTTAAGAGAGCTATTTAGAGCATAAATCAGTTACCAGAAAATCTTCATTTAACCTTAACTACAGCTAATACCTCACATAATCTGCATGTTCTTTCACACTTCAATACCCCCCCCCCCCAAAAAAAAGAAAAAAAACAAAAACCCCAAAATCAAAAGGTCCCATAAAATTTAAAATTTTAACAGAATCAAAAGTTCAAATTTAACAAATTTCAAGAAGTAAGCTGCTTAGAGGAAAACTGAAAATACTGCACTTATGCAGAATCACAACCAAATAAATTAATTGCTTACCAACAAGGACCAAATTGAGTTTAGCGCACTGCAGATTCCAAAAATGAAAAAAAAAAAAAAAAGATCAAAACTTTTACCACCAAAAAATAAATAGAACTTGACAAGGGTGAAGGGAGAAAAGGCATACGTTGTAAACTTGGAAAGCTTTGCCGACACTAACGGTGACGAAGGTCTCAGTGCCAAGTCTCTGTACAGAGAAGGGAACATTGGTCGTAATGTATCCAATTGCTCTAAACGGTTCGAATATCCCCATTCCCCTTTTTTCCACAACACTTGAAAGAAGCTCTTTTATTGAATCACTGCTAAAGCTTTCTTATTTCCTCTTCTTTTCACTACACCCAGAGTCCAGAAAGAAGGTCTTTTGCGTCCAGGAAATTGAAGCCCAGCTAAAGCTTAGGGTTTTGGGAGTGAGAACCTCTAAACCCTAGTAGGAGTGTTCCCTTTTCTTTTTTCTTTTTTCTTTTTCTTTTCCTTTATTTGTCTTGCTTCCTTCTTT
Organism: Nicotiana undulata; assembly: GCA_005239495.1. Classification (NCBI taxonomy): domain Eukaryota; kingdom Viridiplantae; phylum Streptophyta; class Magnoliopsida; order Solanales; family Solanaceae; genus Nicotiana; species Nicotiana undulata. The sequence goes on along the minus strand of ML299971.1, from coordinate 148,476 downwards.
CTTTCTTTCGTTTTATTTGTTCGAAAAATAGTAGTTTTGATCTCTGAGTTATCACATTATTACAGTTTCAGTCCTCCTATTATTTAACTGAACACATTTGAACTTCAATTAAATTAAGTGTACTGTTTTGGTCTAATTTAAGTAGTTAGAACTCCATTATTTTTGTTAAAGAAAATTATTCGGTTAAAAATAATAGATGTTCAGCCATATTTTATAGTGACTAGATTTAGAGTACGCACGCACGTGTACTTTATATCAGTGAGTATAAGTCTTTTAAAAATTATATAAGTATTATTAACTTATGTGATTGAGTTATAAAATAAAATTAAAAAGAACACAAACTCCTGAAAATGATAAATATTGATAATATATAGCCAGCTTAATAAAGAAAAAATTATGTACATCACATAAAATTATTCTAATGTCTTATCATGATTTTGGTACATGAATTGTGCATTTGATTTAGTTGCTCGACATGACGGAATAATATGCTAACTAATACTTAAATATATCTTGTAACAATATTCTTCATGGCTTTAAAAAATAAATTTTATTTACTCAAGTGCATAATAGTTTTCATCTTATTCCTTATTGAAAAGCAAACAAAAAAACAAAACAAAAAAGACGTTATATTATTAGTTTTAACTATCATACAAACAATATGATCAGATATTCCAGTCCAGATGCAGAGTAACCTAGTTGATAAGGATGGTGAACCAGCAGTGATCGAAAGGAAGATGCTAAATCTCCATTGACAACACTCTTCTACAAGAACAGATTTGCTTCTAATGGTATGTCGCTTTCATATATACCACCACTATTGGTAGATGGACAACATGTGGTTTAATTAGACAAAGTAGAAGTGGAAGAAGAAGAATCCAAATGGAAATGTGCTTTGATTGCATATATTTTAGGAGATGGACCAGCGTATAATGTGATGAAAAGATATATTAGTATTCATTGGTCACATGTTCCAGAACCTGACCTATTTTATCATGATGAAGGTTACTATATAATTAGATTTAAAAATATGGAGGATGCTCATGAAATACTATGTGCTAGACCTTATTCCATAGCAAGTAAGCCTATCATTTTGAAGCCATGGATCCCTGAATTTGATTTCACAGAGGAATTTCCTACATCCATTCCACTATGGGCTAAATTTCCTAAATGACCTATGTCATGTTGGGGTGTGGGATCTCTAAGCAAAATAGCTAGTGTGATTGGGAGGCCTATCTTTGATGACGAGTGTACAACAAACCAAACTATGCACGTATGCTTATTGAAATAAATGTTACTAAAAAACTACCAAGTGAAGTGTGGGTGATGGATCCAAATGGGAAGAAGTTCTTACAGAGTGTAATCCATGACTGAAAGCCTGCTTATTGTGAGAAATGCTTAGTAGTGGGACATAGATGTTCAACTCAAATAAAGACTGGTAACCAACTGCCTACTAAGAACTAAGAAGGGTAAAGTTACTCAAGAATGGAGAATCAAGTTCAGAAACCACAACAAGATACTAGCACAAAGATAACTGAAGTTCAGAAGACTAAGGAGAAGATTCAACCAAGAGGTGATTACAATGATGCAAGACAGTAAGACAAAGGGAAAGCAATACAGAGTCCAGAACTGAACATTATAAACTTTCCCCCACTATCCCCTATTCTTGTGAGAAATAGATTTGAGCCAGTGTCTAATAGCAAACATGATAGTTCACCTAGTGATTGGGGTGGAACAAGTACCCATTGATGAAGTGGTTATTCTGGAACATTAGAGGATTAAATAAAAGGTACAAACAAAAGGAAGTTAGAAAGTATATTAGAAGCAATAAAATAAAGTTGGTAGGCTTAGTGGAGACCGAGGTAAAAGAGGAAAATGCTAAAAAAAAATCAAAATATCTTGTTTCTGGATGGGGTATATTAACTAATTATAATGAAGCTAAGAATGGTAGAGTATGGTTACTATGGATACTAATAACCTTATGGTTACTAGAATCAGTGATGATCCTCAAATGATTCGCTCTCTAGTGCAAAGTAGAAAGGGGGATATAAATTGCTATCTGGCTATTGTCTATGGTTTTAATGGTATGGAACAAAGAAGAGAACTGTGGAAGAATCTTCAACAGATTTCCATAATTGTCATAGATCCATGGTTAGTTGCAGGTGATTTTAATGTTGCATTATATGCTAATGATCGATTGTCCTGTAATCCTATTAGCTTTGCAGAAACTCAAGACTTCAGCTTATACCTCTAACAGATAGCACTGTCTGAATTACCTTGGCATAGGAATATTATACTTGGACAAACAAACAGCCTGGAGTTGATAAGGTTAGCAGCAGAATTGATAGAGTTTTTGGTAACTATGAATGGATGATAAAATGGAATCATGTGGAGACAGTCTATGACCTTCCCCAAACATCTGATCATGCCCCTATGGTGTTAACTCTAGTAGTCTCATCTTGGTCTGGGATAGATCCATTTAGATTTTTCAAAATATGGGCCAATCACCAAGAATTCACTCAGATAGTGGAAGATGTGCGGAATACTGAGAGCTCTACTGGTACTATGAAGTATATATGGAGTAAACTGAAAGCATTGAAAGCTCCCCTAAAAGCTTTGAATGCTAAGGATTTCAAGGGTATTAGTCAGAGAATTGAAGCAGCCAGAATGGATCTTAAAGACATACAGGAGCAGCTTTCAAGAAATTATGCAGATGGTCTATTGCAAAGGGAGAAAGAGACTCTACTTAACTTAGAGAAATGGTCAATGATTGAAGAGAATATCCTACAGCAGAAGGCAAGAGCAAAATGGATCCAATTGGGGGATGCTAACACCAAATATTTCACAGTTGTTATGAAAGATAGGTCACAAAGGAAGCAGATCAATGAAATAACTACAATTGGTGGAGATAAAGTCACTGATCCTGAAGCTATCAAAGGAGAGATATTGAGTTTCTATAAATCTCTTATGGGATCAACAACAAGGTCACTTTTAGCCATAAACAGACTATACATGTCAAATAGTCATAGATTAACTCAACAACAAAGAAGAGATCTATGTGCAGATGTTACTGATCAAGAAATTTTGGAGAGCCTCAAAGCAATTGGAGATGAAAAAGCACCAGGTATTGATGGATACAATTTTGTCTTCTTCAAGAAATCATGGAACATTATTAGTAAGCAAGTCACAGAAGTCATTAGGGAATTCTTCCTAACTTCTAAGATGTACAAACCAGTCAATTTCTCCACTATCACCCTAGTACCTAAAGTTTCTAAACCTGCCACAATTAAGGAACATAGACCAATTGCATGTTGTACAGTGTTATATAAAATGATCTCCAAGATTCTAGCTACTAGACTTCAAAAGATCATGGCAAATATAATTTCTGAATCCCAAGTTAGTTTCGTTCCTTGAAGGAAAATTGATGATAATGTTATCTTGGCTCATGAGCTGGTAAAGTCTTATACTAGAGCTCAAATATCCCCTAGATGTATGATTAAGATAGACCTTAAGAAGGCATATGATTCAATAGAATGGATCTTTCTACAACAGGTGATGGAGGAGATTGGTTTTCTTGATAAATTTATAAAGTGGATCATAGAATGTATCAGATCAGTTAGCTACACTGTGCTTATTAATTGAGAAACTATTAAACCTTTTGAAGTTGCTAAGGGTCTCAGACAAGGAGATGTTATCTCTCCTTTTTTGTTTGCTATTGTCATGGAGTATTTGAGTAGATCATTCACTGAAATGGGGAAGGATAGTAAGTTTCAGTATCATCCTAGGTGCAAAAAGCTTGGCATAACTCACCTGAGTTTTGTTTATGATCTTCTTCTTTTTTCCAGAGGTGATATCACTTTCATAGTTACTCTATACCAGTATTTCTCTCAGTTTTCTAAGGCATCTGGATTGCAAGCTAATATGGGTTAAAGCTCAGTGTACTTTGGGGGTGTGAAGCAGGAATAAAGCAGCAAATTATGAACTATCTTGGATTTGTACAAGGAGAGTTACCATTCAAATACTTAGGTATTCCTTTATATTCCAAGAAAATTGCATTGATCAAATGGCAGCCCTCACTTGATAGAATCACAGGGAAGATTTCCTCTTGGACTGCAAAAAAGCTTTCTTACGTTGGGCAAGTACAACTAGTCAAGTCAGTCATTTTTGGTATTCAAGCCTATTGGGCTCAGTTGTTTATCCTGCCTATGGAAGTGCTGAAGATGATAGATGCTATGTGTAGAAGCTACATATGGTCAGGTAGTTATACTATTACCAAGAAGAGTTATGTGGCCTGGGATAAAATGTGTACTCCAAAATCTGTTGGAGGTATGAATATTATTAATCTGCTGCTATGGAACAAGGCTGCGGGACTTAGCTCATAAAGAAGATAAATTGTGGATTAGATGGATCAACGCCTACTATGTTAAACATCAACGGATTCAGACCATGCCTATTCCAAAGCAGGCTAGTTGGATGGCTCGAAGGATAATAACTTCAAGAGATATACTACAACAAGTTCAACATTCAAGAGGTGATAACAAGACCATCAGGCAGATATACTTACAACTACTGGGAGACCTACCAAGAGTGGACTGGAAGAGTTTGATATTTCAAAACTTTGCTCGACCTAAGGCTATTTTCAGCTTGTGGTTATTGCTGCATGAGAGACTACCTACCAAAGATAGATTAACAAACCGGGGGCTGAATATTGATCAGAAATGTGTATTATGCCAAGGATAGTTAGAAACAAGAGATCATCTATTTCCACATTGTCCATATGCAACAAAGTTGTGGAGTAGAATATGGAGTTGGATTCAAGAGGATCAATGGAACAACAAAAATTGGGAACATCATCTCCAGTGGATCATCAAGAAAGATAAAGGGAAGTCAAGCCAATCCAGCATAGTCATAATGGTATTCACAAAAGCATCCTATGTTTTATGGCTGGAAAGGAACACTCGTATTTTTTAACAAAGATATCGTAGTTGTGAAATATTAGTATGGGAGATAGCTTATATTTGTAATGTTAGACCATGCCTCTTCCTCGGTGACGACTCCTCATTATCAGAAAGTTCGTCAGTAAGAAGGAGGACTTGCTGAGGCGGGATGTCGCCTAGAACAGCCACATCGGAAGGGACAAACCCTTCTACCCATTAAATCCCAACTCCGCCTCTCATGGATTCAACCAAAGTGAACTCCCTCGCAACCGAGGCGGCCTTTTGACGGAAGGCGAGAGCAGGCATATTCGCTTTCTTGGAAGCCCGCCGACCTAATACAAATAAGAAGTTGTCAGAAAACGCTAAGGGATTCGACCAAACGATATAACCAAGATACTTACGAGGGGGGATCTTTGGTTCATAGCGCTTGTAGAAAGAAGACCAGTCGCGAATCCCCACGACATGAGGCAACACGCTAGCCAATCAATCCTCTATGTATAGAACGAGGGAGGGAGAACGCTTTACAACTGTAAATGAGAAAGCGGTAAAGAAACCGAAAAGAACAGAAAATGACAAAGGACGAATGGCGGAAAGCACGAAGAATACGTACAGTGGTAATTTCATTTTTCGGGAAACCGGGTTGGGTCCGCCACCAACTGATCAGTTCTGACGAAGAAGTATTTGCGCCAGAATAACCGACTCGCCTTCTCATCCATCCCGACCACTAATCCTTTCATCCCACGATTCCTCAAGTGTATCATGGTACCCCTAAAGAAGGTGGGTGAAAATAAATGTAGCAGAAGGCGAAGGTCGATTCCACATCCATCCAGCTCCGCATACTTGGTCAGCATTAAGAAGATCTTATAACAATAAGGAGAGAGCTGTGTTGGACAAACGTTGTAAAAACGACAAAACTCTTCGGCCAACTTAGGAAGTGACAAGGTGTAGCCAATCCTGAATGGATAGACATAGAAGAAACAGAGCCCAGGGTGGTGAACCTGAACCGTGTCGCCTCCCGCAGGGATGACCTCGATATGATAAGGGATGCGATACTTAGTTCGCATCTCCGCCAATTCAGGCTCCCCCGTTTCAGAAAGCTCAGGTTCAGCGGCAGGCCCATGCCCCTTGGGGAAGCCGTTTCTGGATGCAGGGTTTTTAGACACCACCTCTTCAATGGTAGGTAAGCTCTCGTCTCCCTCAACCGGAATCCCTTCATCAGTAGAAAAGATAGATGCCGACAAAGGAGCGACGTCGGAAATATCGTCATGACTGCAAGGAGAAGTCGACATAATGATTGTAATGGATCGAACAATGGAAGGGAAGGATCAAGAAAGGGGCTGAAGAAATTAAGAGAAAGAGGTTGCATAAGGAAGGTAAGAGAAACACAAGTGACAGAAAGTATCAAAGGAGATAGAGACGATGAAAATTTCAAATGACAAACCCTTCATCTATTTATAGGGTTGGATGGCCTCAAAATCGAGGCCAAAAGCTACCTGCAAACACGAGAATCGAAGCACCAACAGTGCAGGCATTTCATGGGGAAGATACATAATGATGACGCGCATGACGATAACATCATCTGACGTCACTTGCGTCAGTCGCGGCCTTGACGGGCGTCAATTACCCGGTTACGACCAAATTTCCTTCATGACGGACGCAGAGTAATCCGCTCACCAAGGACGAGGGGTCCACGACCTTGATAAGCGGAGGGACTAACTGTATTAGTCAAAATTAGGATCAATCTTAACGATGTCAACGACCGAGGTCGAAGCGTAGGTCGGCCAACAGCTAGGGATGAAGGCCCTAATTCGAACGAGGTCGACATCATAGATCCATAGTAACTGTAATACAACTTTAAATTACAATAAGGGAATAAGTTAGAATATTCCCTCCCTTTTACTTTTTTAGGGTTCCTTATTATATGTCCCCTATATATAGGAAAGAAAGGGGTGGAAAAAGGGATCAGAAAATCTCTAATAGAACACCTTGTATTATTGATTGTTGAAAGAATATACACTTCTTATCTTTTCTATTGGTTCCCAAGTCAAAAGACACCTTTTGTATACAAGATCCAAGAACCTAGTGTTTCATCCAAGTTGCTTGTCGTTCATATTGCTGAAAAAGAGATAGTTGATTCTCAACGCCTAGCACTCTGGGCGAGTTATCCTCCTTTATTACATTTATTGTCATTGCATGCATTTATTCCACTCATTCACTCATATATTCATTGTCAATCATCATCAGCATCTTTGTCTAGTATTCAATACTACGACGCCTTTATTTCATCCATTTATCAATACATGCATGGATCTAACAGTCATTAAGCTTAACTAGGATTAACCTTCCATTTTATTTATTAAATCTCTCGTAAAAATGTTTAACATATTTTTGGTAAAACAATTTGGCTCCGTTTGTGGGAATTTTCTAGCTAAAATCTGTAGTTTCTGTTAGATCTAAAAGGGAAACAACAACACATACACACACACACGACTATCTTTTTCCATCTGCACAAACTTACAATGGTAGGAAGAAGAGAAGAAAGGTTTAAAGACATAGCAGACGTTACTGCTAACCTCATGAACACCACCAATGAGGATAACGACGGAGGAGAACTGAACGCCACACCCAACGTCACAACCGGGCAAGGCGGTTCACCCCCTCCCCGAGGAAGTGTAATTGTTGTTCAAGACAGAGGCGCTTCCACATCCACAACTGAGTAAGCACCACCATCGATGAAAATATTACTAGAAGCATGGTTGACAAGTATCAGAAGCATGGTTGACAAGGTTACAAAAAAATTCATTGAATAAATCGAGTCAAGTTTAGGAGTTAGTTAAGTATTCTACAATTATAAAATGAATTGAATATGATTATGGCAAGAAATATTTTACTAACTCGGTTAGTTACTGACTATTGTGATTTAGTAGTTCATACACTTGTGGCATCATGTCTTGGTGACTCATGCTAGTAGACATTTAATGATTTTTTCTTTTTTGTTATTTAATTTGTCCCACTTGCTTTTAAAGTTTGATCTATCATTTTAATTAAAAATCTTACTTCTTATTTATGCACAAACTAAAAGTTAAATATTTCAGATCTTTAAAAGAAGGGATCACAGGGTTAGTTCACTGTTGGCTTGCCTAGCGATAACGCTGGCGCCATCACGACCTATAGGAGAAATTGGGTCGTGACGTTTCTCATCATAATTCTAATTATAAGTCTTGTATTTTTATATTTTGTCACATATTTATATTTATTTCTTTTTTGTCTCTTACTTATCTAACTGTATTATCTATTACTTAATATTATTAAATTGTCATGTGATTTTTTAATAAATTACCAGTTTAATATAATGCAATGAATATAATTTTGTATTATTCTTGAAATTTAACTTGATTTTATCATGTATAACTTTCTCATAATTATTTTGATATTTAAATTTATCAATAATATTTTCAAGTATTTTTAATTTACTTAATTTTATCAAATAAATTAAAAGTGATGATGAAATCACACTATATATATTCTCCTCTTTATACGTTAGTTTGTGTTCTATAATATTTTAATTTTCATTTAGTGTTTATCTATAATACAAATATAATTATTACAATTTTTCTAAATGGGTAGTGTTGAATTAGTTCAAAGGTCAAACAGAAAAGTTATTTTTATATATCTCATAAATATACTAATAATTATAATTATTATTATTTTTGCCTTATTTTAAATAAGAAATTAAATTGAATTCTACTTCCCACTTAATATGAAAGTTTAATTGTTTTATTAAGATTACTTCATAAGTTTAATTATAGCATGACCATATGAATTATTATTTAGAAAATTTTCCATCTCAAAAAATAAATTAGTCTTATATATATACTCCATATTTTTTCCTATTTTTATAATAGTATTCTTTAACATATATAGATATTTAATTATTTTAAATTCAAATTAAAAAAAAGTAACTAATTGTTAACTAACCTAACTAATTTTGCCCTAAAATTTGACACTTATTGAATTTTTGTTGTGACACTTGGCATCATCACATAGATTTGCTTCATATATATATATATATATAGTCCTACCAGATATTAAGATATATGATATCAATCAAGCAGAGATCGGTTGGCCTACCGGAGAGCTGACATTAGAAGACTGACACCCACAACACCAACAAATTTGGACGACATACGATCAAAAGTTCGGGTTGTGTGATCCAAGTCAACCTAGAGGCAAAGCAATTCATTGAGTTTGTCCATCGAGTTAGTAGCATGCTTGCAAAGGGTAGAAAGCGTACAAATGCCATTGAATCGGATGTGAACAAATTCCTGAAATCCGCTTTTAGAGTTCGAGAATCCAATCGCTGCCAAGTCAGCTGGCGAACCAAGGGCAAAGAAAGGTTCAAAAGTAAGTTCCATGTCTATATTCATTCCTCTCTCTAGTAGCAATCCGGTCTCCGATCGATGGTACTATTTAAACGAGAATGTCGTGTCGTCCAACGCACTTGATCACTACGATCGATCCGATAAGCCAAAGCATCCTGGTCAACCGACTAACCATTGATAATGGAACAAATAGGGGAGATTAAACTATATGGAACCAAATAATTTGGACTATAATAAATTGAAGATAATAGTCCAGATAAATATCATGGCTAGTAAATTGGGTTAACTCGATATATATGTATTGGGTTAGTCCATTTGATTGGACTACAAATTAAATGATAAGTCCACTTCAATGGCCTAAGGTCCAAATGGCTATTAGCCAGTCTTAAAGCCCAGGCTCATGCCACGTGTCAAGTGATGTGGTAGTTCAAGTCAAAAGAACGAGCCACTAAAATCAAGCACGTGTCAAATGATGTGGCGATCCAAGATAAATAAACTAGTCAATAAAATCATGCCATGTGTCAAGAGAGGGTGGCATACCAAGTCAAATCAATAACCAATAGAGTTGTGCCAAGTGTTTGGATGGTATTGGTCAGTTCAAATAAACCAATCAAATCGCAGAGCCACACCACTCCCTACAACTATAAATAGAGGTTTTCATAAAGCTAGAATATACCAGAAGTGATAACAAGAAGCAAGCAGAGAGCTCGTTGATCAAACACCGCAGATTTCTCTACAAGCTATAAGTTCAAGCACTTAAGCTCTCAAGCACTCAAGCTACAAGTTCAAGTTCAAGTCAAGATCAAGAACGAAGGCAAATCGAATACCAAGTCGTTCAAGATCAAATTACTTGTTCGTGATCAAATCCAAATCCAAGTTCCAGAAGGAGATTCAAGACCAAGCTTTACAAGCCCTTAAATCAAAATCAAAATCAAGTTCATCAAGATAGTATACATTCTTGAAAAATCAGAGGAGTAGCATAGATACTGTAACACTTTCATTTATTGAAATTAAATACTATATTTTGTTACGCAATTTTCTAGTCTTCATTATTTATTTTTCTAGCCGCGAAAATTTGTTGTTACAAATTTCTGGCACGCCCAGTGGGACCAGTTCTGCCATTTATCTCTTCCTCCTGTAAATCGAAAACTCCAAGTTTCAAAATCATTTATTGCGATGGTCGAGTACTTCAAGTCTCGTCTTCAAGTTTCGGCAAGCCTCCACCCCGACAAATCTTGAAGTAGGGGGCATTTGTGGACATCAAAATTTTAAAGGATCATGCTAAATCCTAAATTCAAGATACTAGAAGACTCTTGAAACCCTAGGAGTCTATTAGGGCTTCTTGGAAGTTACTCTACCCTAAACCCTAACGCACACCTATATAAAGGGATACATATTCCCTTGAAGAGGGTCTCAAAAATCTCATAAATTTCCAGGATATTTACAAAGGGATCAAGGCATAAATATCGTGATCAATAGATGTTCTGCTTGATAATCAAGTACTTCAAGAAGAATATCATACAATGATCGACTTTCATGGAGATCAAATAATCCAAGAGTTCCGTATCATCCTACGTCGAGAATACGTTGATCCAGTCATCGAATCCCGGAGAACAATTCGGAGGAAGAATCAAGGGATAAAGAGAGTTGTAACCCGCAATGTTTATCAATAAAATCACTTTATTCTTCTGTGGTTGCAGTTTACTTTTCGTATATTGAAAATTTATTGCAAACATATGCTATGTGGCTTTTTTCTAGGAAGCCCCTTGGCTTACGGAGAGGATTTTTTTTTCTCTTTTTAATAATATATAGATATAGATTTGAATGGACAATTTTTTTAATTTTCACCTTTATTATAAAATATTTTATTTTATTATTTTATAAATATTTAAATTCAAAAATAATAATTAATAACTAATTATTTACTAAAACTCCAATTATTAACTACTTATGTCATGTGACTTTTTTCTAGGTTTAAGGAGAAGACTTTTTCCTCTTCTTTTAATAATATATAGATATTTGCTTAGAAAAACAGCACACTACACAACATTGCACCTACGTAATCATGTTTTCAAGTGAAATATTCGGGAATCTCCGGATCTATGCTTATTTTCAACTCCCCGAAGCATTTCGTCGATTACTACGCCCTTCCTCGTCTCTGGGTGCCTAGGTATCCACCGTAAGCCTTTCCTCGTTTGAACCTCGCCCTTCACTTTTAAGGCTATGCCATCCTAAGGTGCTGCTAAATGGATGGATCTTATCAACGTCCATGAATGATAAATCATAGATCGAACCGCCGAATCGGAAAAATTGGGTGCTATCATAAAGCTTTGTATCGGCTAAGTTCACGAGTTGGAGATAAGCGGACTCGAACCGCTGACATCCGCCGCAGGGTAAACCACCGCCTCTCAGGTCCCCCGACTGATTCTACCATAGAGGCCAACGATAGACAATAACTCCCCCCCGAACACAGCTTACAACTTTCATCGTACTGTGCTCTCCAAAGAGCAACTCTTCTCAAAATCTCACTCAAAAGGTGCTGAGTTGGAATCCCATTCTAACTAAGAATGAGTCATTGCCCTTCTCCGACCCTGACTGCCCAACCTGAGAGCGGACAGCTAATGCGTTCCACTTATTGAACAGGGTTCTATGGTCGGTCCGTGACCCCTGGATGCCGAAGGCGTCCTTGGGGTGATCTCGTAGTTCCTATCTAAAATGTATTTTATGTTGGATAAAATTAAATTTTGAATTATTTCCTGTTACTCGTTGTTTAATTTGACATTTATAACTATTTAAAGAACCTATTTTTTTTTATGTATTGTGAAATTAGGAATGCAATAACTTTTCTATAATTTTTTTTTTTGTTTTTCTTGTATATTGACATAATAAAAGCAAATAAATCTTTTTTTAAAAAAAATTATCAGCTTTTTATTAAAACTTTCCAATTTTACATTAAAATGACAAACAATAGTACAAAATACGCACTTTCTTATTTTTCTATTAATTTTTATAACATAAGCACTTAATAAATTATCGTTTGGGGTACAAATTTGCATTAATCATCATTGAAGTGCACGTAGACTAGTTTATATAACAGGATAGAAACCTAAAATATAGTCTGTATTAATTCATTAAAATTTCAGTCATTTAGAAATTTTCGAATTGAAAAGGGTAACTAACTTCTAAATAAGAATCCAATTAGAATTAGGAATAGGTTCAGCCCCTGCCCTTCTCTATATATTCTGTAATTATTCCATCACTTGTACGTTGTAATTACACACACGGGCATGGCTGCCGCAACAAAAGTAGTAGTGTTCTTCTTTCTTCTCGCAATTCTCTGTTTATTTTGTGCTGGCGCTCACGCTTCAAAAGGATGTCCGTTTAAGTCGTTGTACAAACAATATGGTAATTCCATATTCTCCAGTAGTCTTGCAACTATTATTGGCACAATTGATGGTGATCAACAACATCCTTCATTTGTTCATGGTGTTAACAATAATACGCTAATTATTGATGAAACACGTCCCGACACCGGCGACTTCTTTGCGCAACATGAATGGCTCAAGAATCACGTTAATATCATGATGCAGAAAAAGATAGTTACTGCTGATAATAATAATAAGGGTTTCTACGGCAAATTCATTGAAGCAGTCAGAATGTACTTTAATATAGGTAGCTGAAAACATAATTTGTACTACAGTAGATGGCCTAAGTAAAAAGTCATTGAACAAGAAGTTGTATTGTGAAAATATAAATTTACTACGAGTGAATTTAATATTTTCGTAGTTTTGTTAGGAGGCAGATCTGAGATTTAAACTTTATAGGTTCAATTTTCAAGTTAACATTGAACCAATTATAATTTTTACAATTGCGGATTCATATATGCTATTTTTGCAATTTGAATGAATTTTTAAATATAAATTTTTACTCTAGCATACTACATCCGCCTCTTGCGGCATTCAGGGGCGTAACTACGGAGCCGGTTACGAGTTCGGCCGAACCCAGTAGCTTTGGTTCTAGATATCATCTTTCTGTAGCAAGGGAAATTACATCACATACAAATTACTGGTATTAAAGCCAAAACTAAAACAAATAAAAATAGGAAAAAACAGCTAGGAACGGGATTCACATGGTTATATCTAATGAAGAAATGAATAAAAACGTTAGTATTGTTTTCATATGGCTAGCGCCAAAAAACTGATTGAGACACGTGGTCCAACAAACCATGTGGCTCTTGCTCTTATTACTAGTTCCCTATACTCTGCTTCACAAAAAAATATCTCAAATTTATCTCTCTCTGATCAAGCTTCAATGGCTGCATTAAGTTCAGTCTCAGTAGCGCACGTATCATTTTCCATATCTAACCCTCAAATTCCAAGAAATTACAGACGTTTGCCTACTTTATTTGCATCAGCATCAGCATCAGCTACACCTTCCCACGAATCATCTTCATCCACACAAAGTGGGAGTATATTATCCTCAAATTCTCCACCAAATGTGCCCTTTGTTGAGTCCTCTAAAACCTCGGATAATGGATTCAACTATGCTTTGGCAAATCCTAATGGAAACCCTGTTGTTAGATTTGTTCAGCACACTGAATCAACTATTGAAAGGGTACAATTTTGATCTTTTTGCTCTTTCTTGATAGTACTTACTATTATTAGGAATTGGTATATGCTGCATATATCTATTGCTCACTGCTTATTTATATTTGAGCAGGCAATATTTGACTTTCGTTTTCTAGCATTCCTTGCTATCGGAGGTTCACTGGCTGGTTCGCTGCTTTGCTTCCTCAATGTAATTCCTTTTTCAAGCATCCTTTATTTTTCAATGTAAAGTATGAAAGTATTTAAATATCATATACTATAGGTGGTTAAATTTTATATCTTAGTACTTCCAAGGGAAATTTATGACGACAAGACATGTGTTTAAGTATGTAAGAAGTCACAAACTTGATTACTTTATTCCACTTGTTTTATAGCCCATATGTAATGACTTAGACTGACAAAATGTTGGTTCATAGATCTTATATGATTTCACGGGTTCTATCAGTTGTTTTAGCAGTTAAATTCTCTTTTGTAGGGTTGTGTCTACATTATTGACGCTTACAAGGTTTATTGGACGAGCTGTGTCAAGGGAATTCACACAGGAAAAATGGTTCTGCGATTGGTTGAAGCTATAGGTGAGTTTCTGCATGATCTTGATTTTTTTCAAGATCATCATCGCTTGTAATCAGAAAATTGCAGAAGAGCACCTCAGTGTAGGCGACACATTCGATGAATGCATTTCAACGTATCTTTTAATCAACCATCTTTGATAACCGCTGGCCCTTTGGAATTATTTTTGCATCGCAGTTCATAGTAAATGTGTTATCCCATTCTAATCTGCCTTGGTAGATTTCCTTAACATTAGAGTTGCTGCCATTTTATCTGGATTACTCTCAGTCTTCTAGCTTAGTTTCACTTTCTAGTGGAAGATTATATGCAAAATTTATCAGTCAAGATAAGCTTATTAACACTGTCGAACCGTATAAGATATTCATCTGAAATATCACTCCTTTACTCTTTTAAGTGAGCCATCTTTGGTGCTTCAATATACAACTTGTTCTATTCTTTGTTCCAAGCTTTGTTGGTGTACACTTGGACGTACTTCGCTTTGTTGCACTGTAATTTCCTCTGATCTGGTGGTCTTGTAAATCATTAGTGAAGTAGCTTTCTTTCAGTGAACTGCTCTTGAAGTCATGGCCTAGTCATATAAATGTTGTGCCTATTGTGAAAGAATACTTAGTTGTCCCTCGTATGGAAGTTGCAGAATTTCTATCTGAAATGTCAATTTGAGTGATATAATACCTCATTGTTTACATCTAAACGCATAATATCTTCTTTTTGTGTTCCTGAGTTTACTATCCTTGTATTGCAGATGTTTATCTTGCTGGGACCGTGATGTTCATATTTGGGATGGGCTTATACGGATTGTTTATCACTAATGTCTCCGCTAATGTGGATCCAACTGCTGACCGTGCCCTCAAACACTCTTCCTTGTTTGGGATGTTTGCTCTGAAGGTAGTCGCACTCTGGATCTTCTTGACTTATATACCATATTTCTGTTTGCCAATCTTAACTGTTCTTATACTTCCACTATATATTGTTACCTTCTTCATAAACTTCAGTGTATTCATCTATTCATTCCTGTTTGAGGAAATTGGAGATGCCAAAAATGATGGCCATCGACTCAAGTAAAAGGTAGAGAGGTTGTTTCCGATAGACCACCGGCTCAAGTAAAAGTGAAAAAGAAGCAGACACTCCCAAAAGACTAAATAAGAAGTATAAGATTGCTGAAGATTGTAGTAATCATAAAAAGCATAAGTTTCACAAAGGGAGTAAAAAAATTTCTTTTGTACGTAATTAATGTTATGACCAAACTATATGTGCATTAGAGATTTGAAATTCTAGTCTAGTCTGCAAATGACCAGAAATTGGTGCTGTGACATATAAACTTGTGATGCGACGAATGCATCTTGTATACACCAATCATGAAACATGTATGTCTCTAGATATAGAGTTTTCTGTTTTGTTCTCTTGATTTGAATCAGTTGATGGTGCCATGTAGGAGAGGCCAAAATGGATGAAGATCAGTTCGCTTGATGAATTAAAAACCAAAGTGGGGCATGTAATTGTTATGATCCTTCTTGTCAAGATGTTCGAGAGGAGTAAAATGGTCACTATAGCCACTGGTACTGATCTATTGAGCTACTCAGTGTGTATCTTTTTATCTTCTGCTTCCTTGTATATTCTCCATAATCTGCACAAGGAGTAATAGTTGACATGTACCATACTCATGTATGTATGTATAGCCAAGTAATCAAACTTTTGAAGCAAGCATTAAATTTATTACAGAATGCTTCTCTCTTCCTCTCCAACACTTGGCTAATATCACTGAAAGTTAATTCCTGCATCTACCAGTAACCATAGATTTTTGTATTTTACCCAAGTATTGTTCTTTTATACTCGAAAATACACACGCTAAACCAGTCAATCAACCAATCATCCCAATATCTCTTCCTAATTTTTGTACAAGTGTGAAATCATTTCGTTCTCTTATTATATAAATCTTCTTACCATTTAATTTTTTTTATTTCTTTTCTCTCTTTCTTCCCATCAATACTATTTAATCAATCAAATAATTTCCTATATTCTCTTTTTCGTACTTTTCTGTAAGATTCCAAAATCATCTTCTTTCACTTATTATATAGATCTTCTAACTATTTTAAAATATCCATCACTTTTTTTCCGTAAATCAATGAACCGATGTTTTTTTAATTCTTAATAACATGTATGTGCAATTAAAAAAGATCAAGAATCTACTAATACGCAATAAGAAAGTCTATAGGAAAAAATAAGCACATGTAGATGAATAAAATCTTTAGTTTTTTCAAGCTCCAAGGATTTGAACATGTTTACTGGCTAGGGTGTCTTCTTGTGGTACTTGTTAAATATACTTCTCAAGGATTACGTTGAATAAGAGTGTAAAAGGAATTACCTTCCTTGTAATTTTGAACATTCTTGTTTCTCCTCTTTCCAAACATGGATCACAGTCTTTTCTGGAAGAGGGTCATACTGCTTTAATTAGATATACCGTACCAACTAAACAAATAATATTTTAAAACACACTGAATCATTTGCAATGTATATGTGGTGGTCTAGAAATCTAATTGAGAAACTTGAATACATTGATTAATAGTCAATCAGTTACAAATAGTGTTGTAACGTTCCATTACTAAGACGCCTTTTCAAGTTGCCACCATTTCTTCATTAATTATTGCAACAGTTAGATTAAGAAGATTAACCATTTTAAAATTGTGAAAGAGAACATAAACAAAAATAAATTGGCAAAAAAAAGGGATAAATTGCCAAAACTATGAAAAAATTTAATTGCGTCTGCCGGGAGTCGAACCCGGGTCTATTGCTTGGAAGGCAATTATCCTAACCGTTGGACTACAAACGCTTGTTGTTGTCAAGTTACTTTTCTGTTTATTTAACGAAAAGTGTTCTCCACAAACTCAAAAGATAGGTTCAGTTGCCTTAGAAATTCAGAAAAATATCATATGATTGAATGACATATGCCATGTTGGTAGGCGTTGATTTCACAACAAGTAGGTATTGTATTAGACAAAGGTGTCTATGTTTAGGAATTCTAAATGAGTAAATGTAGCACTACAAAAAACAGGATAAAGAGAAACAACAAGTAGGTATTGTATTAGACATAGCGTTGTCTTCTTTTGAAAGATCGCGCAAAGCCTGATTAAGAGCATGTTTGGTCAAGTTTTTGGGAGATTAAAAGTACATATTTGTCAAAAAAATATTTTTTTGGAAAATTTAAAATGTTTGATCAAAATAAAAAAGTATTTTTGGCTTCGCAAAAGTAGAAAATTTATTTTTACAAGACAAAAATAACTTACAAATTTATATTTTTCAAATTATCCTCCATTAATTTAACATTTTCCTTTTCCTTTTCCTTTTTCCTTTTATTTCTGTTATACAATTCTTCTCTTTTTATTTTAATCATATTTTTTATTCTCTTTCTCCTATTCCTACGAGTGAATTTTGATGTATTTTTGTATATATAAATTATCATGTAAACAATAAGTCATGCCAAACACTCAATGTTATTGCTTTGGAATAACTACATTTTATATTGGTTGAAATTTTTAGTTCATATTTTTACTTTATATTTTAATTGAGTTCTTTATAATAAATGTTTAAATTTATTTTTCTTTTCAAAATAAAATTAATCGCAAATTGAACCATTATTGTCTTTTTCGTAATTTGAAGTATTTTTTAAAAGATTGTCAAACATAATGAACTTGTAAAAAGCACTACTCAAACAATTGGCCATACACAAAGTGTATTTTCTAAAAGTATTTTTTTTTAAAACAAAATTACATTTCCAAATAAGTAATTTTTGGCAAATGAAACGGGGTCCAACAAAGAAAACGGGACAACGAACCAAGTGGCTTACTCTTACTACTTACGAGTACGCGCCAAAGCCTGATTGAGAAACGCGGTTCCAACTCTTCTTGACAAAAGTATCTCAATTTAATTATCTCTGTGATCAGCTCCAATGGCTTCATTAAGTTCAGTTTCAGTAACACACGTATCATTTTCCATCTCTAAGCTTCAAGTTCCTAGAAATTACAGACGCTTGCCTATTTTACTTGCTTCATCATCAGCTACGCCTTCCCACGAATCATCTTCATCCACACAAAGTGGGAGTGTATTATCCTCAACTAATTCTCCTTCTCCACCAAAAGTGCCCTTTGTTGAGTCTTCTAAAACCCCGGATAACGGGTTCAACTATGCTTTGGAAAATCCTAATGGAAACCCTGTTGTTAGATTTGTTCAGCACACTGAATCAACTATTGAAAAGGTACAAATTTGAGGTTATTCTTGATAGTACTTAGTACCAATATTTGTTTGTTTATTTGCTGTTTAATTCTTGAGGTTTTTAATTCTTTTTGGGTGGTCTGAAGAATTAATACAGAGTTATAGTCTTATTATGAGGTTTTATTTCTGTTCTCTCAAAGACAGAATCACTATACTAGATTGCTTGAATTGGTGACCGGGCTTACAAAACATATTAGTGTGTTAACAACAACAACAACAATCCACTAAAATACCATCAGTGGGGTCTAGGAAGGTAGAGCGTATGCAGACCTTACCCCTACCCCAAAGGGTAGAGAGGCTGTTTCCAGGAGACCCTCGGCTCAGAGACAATAGAATTGTGACAACAAAGCCTGACAAATAATATCAGCAACGTGAGAGACAACAAATAAATGGAAAAGCAGTAACACAAATATTATGCAAAAGTGTGAAAAACAACATAAATCGCTATCAGTGCTAGACAAAACACTATCATACTCGTCGGTACAAAGAGGGAAACCGGGACAAAGAGGAAAACCGCTCAACTACCCTTTAACCTCAATCCTAATGCTCGACCTCCACACCTTCGTATCAAGAGTCATGTCCTCCAAAATCTAATTCTTAAGGTTTGGGGTGGAGAGTGATATGGTTTGTGTTGTTCTATCCTTTGGGGTGGTATCAAAAATTGATACTGAGCCGAGTTTTAATTATTGATATCTGTTTAATATGAGTGGGAAATTGATGCTACATATTATCTATTGCTCACTGCTTATTTGTATTTGAGCAGGCGATATTTGACTTCCGTTTTCTGGCACTTCTTGCTATTGGAGGTTCATTGGCTGGTTCTTTGCTCTGCTTCCTCAATGTAATCGCATCCCTTATTTTTTTCAATGTTAAGTACGAAATATATGGATATCATATGCTATAGGTGGTGAATGTTTATATCTTTGTGTTTCCTGGTTAAATTTATGACGGCAAGACTTCTTTTTAAGGCTGTAACTAAGGCATGAACTTGTATACTTTAGCGCACTTGTTTTTTCAAGAAAATATATAATCCATAAACTGACAAGATGTTGGTTCATAGATTTTATTTGATCTTTACATGCTAAAGGGTGATTGGGAATGCGAAACTTCTTGCTTTGAAAAACTTCAGGAGTTCTTTCGCGGATTTAGTACAGTCAAACATCTCTATAACAACATCGTTTGTTCCGAATATCTTTGTATGTTATAGCGAAGTGCTGTTATATAGAACATATATTATAACATAACATAAGAATTGGTTCCGGAAAAGCTTGGCTTTTATAGTGAAGTGTTGTTATATACGGATGTTGTTATAGAGAGGTCTGACTGTATGTGATGAAAATGGCTTGTCCAGAATCAGACTAACATTAATACTTGTAACTCTTGATCAGTTATCATACACTTGCATCAATAGAAAACATAGTATCTACCGGAGTCGGTTATTCCTAATCCATTTCCGAAGTCCTAGTCGTCTCATTTCTGTTGCATTTTAAAAATTTATAGTCTTTCACTAGCTTATAGCACCAATATATCAAATAATGAAGTTGCAGATGTAATAGACTGTTTATCCTTCATCTGTTGGGCGTCTCTATCTTAACCTCTACAATCAGTTAATTCTCTGACTATAGTTGACTTAAGTGCAATATGGTTATCCTCGGCCAATAATTTATTTAGGTACTTTCGTTCTTAAAAGCCTTTCTTTAGTGTTTTAAGGCATAAAACATTGGTTTTGGTTCATGCACTTAATGCTAATCTGAATCGTATTCTTCCTTCTAATACATATCATCATTAGGAAAGTAGATAATGCCATTTTACCGGTTCTATGAGTTGTTTATACTTTGTAGGGTTGTGTCTACATCGTTGACGCTTACAAAGTTTATTGGAGCAGCTGTGTTAAAGGAATTCACACAGGACAAATGGTTCTGCGATTGGTTGAAGCTATAGGTGAGTTTCTGAATGATCTTGATTTTTTAAAGATCATGATGCTCGTAATCAGAAAATAGTTGAAGAGCACCTCAGTGGGAGGAGACAATCGATGATTGCATTTCAATAGATCCCTACTAATCACCTCTCTTTCGATGACCACTTGTCCTTTGAAATTATTTGTGCAAAATCCAGTACATATGCTATCCCATTCTAACCTGCCTTAATAGTTTTCCTTTTCATTAGAGTTATTTGCTGCTATTTTATCTATATTTACTCTCACTATTCTAGTTTAGTGTCACTTTCTAATGGAAGATTATATACAAAATTTATCAGTCGAGAAGAAAGCTTATCAACACTTTAGAACTGTACGGGGTATCCTGATATTTACACCAGAATCTGATATTCATCTGAAACGGCCTCTCTACTGTCATAAAGTTAGGGGTAAGGTTTGCGTACACTTGACCCTCCCCAGACCCCACTTGTGGGATTTCACTGGGTTTGTTTTTGTTGTTGTTGTTGTTTGAATTTGATATTCATCTGAATATCTCTAAGATGATGGATATTAATTCTTTTACTCATCTCCCTAAAGTGAGTCATCTTTGATGCTTCAGAATACAACCTGTATTCTTTCTAATGTTCCAAGATTTGTTGGTATATACTTGGACATTTAACTCTATTTAATTGAAACTCCTCTAGTTGTCTAGTAAATTGTCCGTGGAGTAACTCTACCTTGGTTTGAATGCAGTGCTCTTGAATTCACGGCATTAGAGTTAGTTGCTGCTATATCATCTCGATTACTCTCAGTCTTCTAGCTTAGTGTCACTTTATAGTGGAAGATTATATACAAAAATTTATCAGACGACAAGAAAGCTTATCACACTTTAGAACTTTATTGGATATTCTGATAGTTACACCAGAATCTGATATTCATCCGAAATATCCCTCAGAAGATGGATAGAAATTCTTTTTCTCATCTTCCTAATGTGAGTCATCTATAGTGCTTCAATATCTCTGAGGCGATGGATAGAAAATCCTTTTCTTATCTCCCTTAAAGTGAGTCATCTATGGCGCTTCAGTATACGACCTGTTACTCTTTCTTTTATTCCAGACTTTGTTGGTGAACACTTGCACTTTTATTGTAACTTCCTCTGGTTGTCCTGTAATATCTTTTCCAATGGTTTCGATGCACTGCTCTTGAAGTCATAGCCTAGTTATGTAAAAATTGTGGTTGTGAAAGAATATTCAGTTGTCGCTTGCATAAAAGTTGCAGAACTTCCAACAAAAATGTCACTTTATCAGGTGTATGGTACCTCATTGCTTACGTCCAGTGTTATCAGAGGCGAAAAACGCAAAAATGCTCTAAAGTCAGCGTAGGCTTTAATGAAAAAAAAGGCTCAAATGGAGAAAAATTACAAATATGGATGTGTAGTCCAAGACTAATATCAATAAGCATGAATACCAAATATAAGGATAAAGAAATTGAAAAAAAATTACGATAAAGTAAAATATCAATTGCTTAGTGTCGCCTCTTCAGGATTACGCTCATTGGTAAAGAAAAGTATGCCTTAGAGCCTCGATGACAACACTAAAGCGCCCACTAAGCGAGGCGAAGCGCTCAACATGTTTTGAGCCTCACTTTAGGGCTTAAGCGCGGGCCTTTGATAACACTGTTTACATCTAAACATGTAATATCTTTTTTTTTGTGTTCCTGAGTTTACTATCCGTGTCATGCAGATGTTTATCTTGCTGGGACCGTGATGTTAATATTTGGGATGGGCTTGTATGGATTGTTCATCACTAATGTCTCTCCTGATGTGCATCCAAGTCGCGATCGTGCCCTCAAGCAGTCATCCTTGTTTGGGATGTTTGCTCTTAAGGTGGTTACTCTGGATCTTCTTCACTTATGTGTCCTATTTCTCTGTCGATTCCTTTTGCCAATTTTAACGGTCTTATCTTCCACTATATATTGTTGCCTTCTTCATAAACTTCAGTTTATTCATTCCTGTTTGATAACTGGAGATGGCAAAAATGATGGTTCTCTTTCAAAATGAAAACTGCTTTTTTTTAGAAGAGAGTTGTTTAAGTTCCATGAAAGCTAGTAACACTCTTACTTTTGTCCTGCTACTCTTATGACCCTCTATACGAGCATTAGAGATTTGAAATTCTAGTCTAGTCTGCAAATGACCAGAAATTGGTGCTGTGACATATAAACTTGTGATGCGACGAATGCATCTTGTATACACCAATCATGAAACATGTATGTCTCTAGATATAGAGTTTTCTGTTTTGTTCTCTTGATTTGAATCAGTTGATGGTGCCATGTAGGAGAGGCCAAAATGGATGAAGATCAGTTCGCTTGATGAATTAAAAACCAAAGTGGGGCATGTAATTGTTATGATCCTTCTTGTCAAGATGTTCGAGAGGAGTAAAATGGTCACTATAGCCACTGGTACTGATCTATTGAGCTACTCAGTGTGTATCTTTTTATCTTCTGCTTCCTTGTATATTCTCCATAATCTGCACAAGGAGTAATAGTTGACATGTACCATACTCATGTATGTATGTATAGCCAAGTAATCAAACTTTTGAAGCAAGTATTTAAATTATGGGAAAATGGTCAAATATATCCCTATACTATCGAAATTGTCTATATTTAACATCTGTTATACTTTGAGTACAAATATACGTGAATCATATTTTCGCTGATTTTGATACTTTGGAGCAATTAAATTGTACAATTTTGTAGCATTAGAAATATTGGGAGAATTAGAAACAAGCCGTGAACAATATCATACTCGCTATAAATTCCTTCAATCCCATTTCTCTCTTGAATATGAGAAAAATTTAACATTCGTTGATGTTCATTAATGTTCCATTTTGCTTATCTTGCATAAACTTTTGACGGGTGTTTTGCGAATTCGGTGGTCTGCACTGATCTTTTATATTTTGGGTTTAAAAAGTTTTGAAAATT
This sequence comes from Nicotiana undulata, assembly GCA_005239495.1. Lineage (NCBI taxonomy): Eukaryota > Viridiplantae > Streptophyta > Magnoliopsida > Solanales > Solanaceae > Nicotiana > Nicotiana undulata. Next base: position 124,820 of record ML299971.1, on the reverse strand, counting down.
TATAACTTTCTAAGAATATATATATGAAGGTTGGGGTGAAGAAGGAAGTTATTGGTTTATGGAGAAGAAGATTGGAGGGGCGGCAATTGTTGATGATGGAGGTTCTGTTGGAGTTAGGGGTATTTGTGATAAGTTTGTTAACGGTAGGGGTATATTTGCACGCAGAGGTTAAATATAAACAATATTCAAAAAGTAGAGGGATATATTTGACCATTTTTTCTGGAAAAACCTTGCATGAATGAATAGTCTCTTTTAGGAAAGAAAATGGAATTCCAATCCGAGGTGTTTTTAGAAAGGAAAAAAAAAACGAGGTGGTTTGTTTCTCTAGACTTGTGGAGGGTAGAATACTTCTCTTTCTCTCACATGGCTCGCCAGTACTAAAACTGAATATTCCAGCATCTATCAGTAACCATAGATTAAAGAAACAATACAAAAATCATTTCCCTACATCCAACAAGAAGCAAACATGTACAAAACAGTATTATTGGGACACTTCCCTCTACTGTGTGCTATTAGTCAAGTACAGGGGCACCTTTTGATTAACCAATGTTTTGAATGGAGATCACGAAAATTAGTTGGCAAAGAATAAGAAGGAAAATTTGCATGGTGATTGCCAATAGATAATGGCACTGCACTTTAAACTTTAAAGTCTCAGGTATTACTTTTACACAGAGAGTCATAAATCGTATAAGTTACACCATTTACATACCAAGTCCCCCAATTTTGTATCCAACTACATTTTAAGTGGACGCTAATTACAAATGTACAGTTTATATTCCCATGAATGAGTTCTAAATGATTAGAAAGCAAAAAGAAAAATTCAACGAACATTTGAATTTTCCGTCTGCCGGGAGTCAAACCCGGGTCTATTTGCTTGGAAGGCAATTATCCTAACCGTTGGACTACAAACGCATATTGGTGTCAAAGTATATCATAATAAGGAAAGATAGAGCTAGTAATACAATTTTACTATGGAGAAAAAAAAAGAGGTCCGAGGACTGATTCATGACAGTGAGAAACAAAGTAAAAAAGCATACATGTTTTAAAAGGGAGGGGGCTAAGTGGCATGTTCTTAAAATTCAAGTGATAGTCGGCAGCCGTCGCAACTCCACAAGAGCACTATGAAGACTGTAGAGGACAAGAAAATGGCCAAAGGAAACGAATTATCTCTATTCCTTCTTATCTGGTTCCTGGTTTTATTCAGAACCCCAATTTTCATTCTGGTAATTTCATCATTCATCTCATTCTGGCTTGTTTTGTTTTCTCCTAACATTTCTTTACTGAGCTTAAATCCTTGGGCAGTATATTGTATGCTTAGAACCAATTAAGTTGTCGCGACCCAAACCAAAGTGCCTCGAAGGGCACCCGGTGCCTAACTCAATCGAGTACCAACGTAACATATCCTTCTTATCATACTATCATGGGTAAATGAGTCGGAAAGGCCGTCACGAGATAACTAGAATTAAACCCAAGAGAAGACTCAACATAAGACGACCCAACATGGTATACAAACTTATACATGTGACATACAGGCATGTAAGGCCGACTTGATAATTTGTAAACTCAAAATATAGGCTGAAAAGGTCATACAAGTATCCATATACATGATATCTGTCTATAATCTCTAAGAGTACATAAACGTCATAAAGGTCGGAATAGGGCTATGTCATACCAATCAATACATGTCCAAAGCATACTAACCAAATAGGCAACTCCGGAGCAAATAGAGTGCGCCAACACCTTCCGCAGAGCTAATAGTCTACTATGAGGAATGTCAACCTGTCTATTGGGACCTGCGAGCATGAAACGTAGTGTGATTCTGTGCTAGTTAACCCAAGATATTCCGAAACATAATTGTAATTCTTGATCAGTTACCATGGACTTTAATTGAAAGAAAACATAATATATATAGGGAAGTCAGTTATCCTAATTCATTTCTGAAGTCCTAGTGTGCTCGTTCTCTTGTATTTCTTCTCTAATAATGCGTTTGTAGTCCAACGGTTACTATCGCCAATGTTATTATTGAGACACTTTCCTCTACTGTGTCAACGAGGTACTCCATATTTTGAGAGTAGCTTCCACTCCTGAGTGACCTCCATGTAAGGTGTTGTGCCAGTAGGAAATGATGGTATGTCTAATGGATCATTTGCCTACCACAAGTTTACCTTCCCTTCTTAGTTGCATATGAGACACTGAGGGCGTTTGTTGGAGTCTGCTTGCAATTCCTCAATTAGATTCTTCACCTCTGGATCCTGATTTCAGCTATCAATAATGGACTGCAGCATTTCAGAAGTTTGAGGAAAGACTACCATGGCTAATAGTTCAGCACCAGTGATTTTGGAAAGTGTATCAGCCACCTTGTTTTCAGATCATTTCTTGTATTCTATGATGTAATCAAAAGACATGAGTTAAGTTAGCCACCTCAATTGAGTATTAGTGTGAATTTTCTGCTCCATCAGAAACTTCAAGGCTCTTTGATCAGTCCTAATAATGAATCTTTGGCCCAATAAGTATTGAGACCACTTCATGACCAAGGGCAAGGAGATCTCTTTCATAGACAGACATAAGAGTTTTCTTGTGAGATAAAGCTTTGCTAATGAAAGCAATGTGATGACCCTGTTACATCATTACTGCTCCAATGACATACCCACTAGCATCAATCTCAATCACAAAAGTTTTAGTGAAGTCAGGTAGAGCTAAAACAGGAGCTTGAGTTAATGCTTTCTTAAGCTCATTAAAAGCTTCAGTAGCTTCTGGTGATTATTTGAAGCCTTCTTTCTTTAGGAGATCAGTCAGTGGTCGGCTGATGATGCCAAAACTCTTAATGAACATTCTGTAATAGCCTGTTAATCCCAATAACCCTCTCAATTGTTTAAGGGTAGTTGGAATGGGACAATTCAATATAGCTATGATCTTCTGAGGGTCTTTAGAGACACCCTCAACAGTAATGAAATGCCCTAGGTATTCAATCCTTTGAACTCCAAAAGACACCTACTTCTCTTAGCAAATAACTGGTGCCTCCTCATTTCTTCAAATACTAGCTGTAAATGTTACAGATGATCTTGTATACACTTGTTGTATATCAAGATATCATCAAAGAAAACCAGAACACACTTCCTCAAGAACTGATGGAATACAGAGTTCATAAGACCTTGGAAGGTAGCTGGTGCATTAGACAAGCCAAAGAGCATAACAAGGTACTCATAATGCCCTGAATGAGTCCTAAATTTGTTTTAGGAATGTCATAAATAGCCAATTTAGCTAATGATAACCTGGTCTGAAATCTATTTTAGAAAAAACCATTGAACCTCCCAATTCATCCAACAAATCTTCCACAATAGGTTGGAAATTTGTTCTTGATAGTCTGCTTGTTGAGATCCCTGTAGTCTACACACAACCTCCAAGTACCATCCTTCTTGCCTACAAAGACTACAGGAGAAGCAAAGGGACTGCTACTAGGCTGAATTATGCCTTGATCCAACATTTGTTTCACCATACCTTCAATAATATCCTTTTTTACTGCAGGATATCTGTAAGGTCTTTTGTTTATAGGTTCTGTTCCATTTTGAAGGATAATTTGGTGATCAAATATCCCTCTAGATGGTGGTAATGTAGTAGGTTCATCAAACAAATCCTTATACTTTTCTAAGAATGCTCAATCAGGATTACTGGTATCATTTTCACTACTAGTCTCCTAAGAATACCATTGCATACTCTTATCTTCTACACATGGAATAACTTGAATCATTGCAAGTTGAGTAGATTACCTGCCAACTTAGCTATCTTCCCAACATTGGCAGATTTGATTTGATTTCCAGCACCTCTGAGCACATGCTTTCTTCCCTTGTCGAAGAATTCCATAGTAAGCTTCTTGAAATTCATCTTGATATCTCCAAGAGTAACTAACCATTACACACCTAATACCACATCATAATTTTTCAGAGGTAATAACATAAAATCAGCTTCAAACTCAGCACCCTGCAATAGCCAAGACAATTTGCAAGCCCTATCCAACTTCATGCCAGTACAATTTGCAGCAGCCACTACCTAAGAGCAGGTAGTTGTCATAGGACAACTTAGTTGTTGCACCAATTCAGAATTGATGAAGTTGTGAGTACTCTCAGTATCAATGAGAATGTGTAGGGGTTTTTTGGCATTATAGCCAGTAACCCTCAAGCATTTGAACCTCATAGATCCATTCAATGCATGAACTGATATCTCCGTATGTTCTGTTTGTTCAACCAATTCCACTATCTGTTCTGAATCCTCAGAACTCTCAGCATCTTCAGGGTGTTCATTACTTGGCAGTTCTTCAACTTCTAATGCATAAACCTGCTTAAGGTTCTTGCATATGTGGCATAATACATATTTCTCATTGCATAAACAACAATCCTTTGGCCTTTTTTTCGTTGGATTCAACAACACTTAGCCTTCTTATTTTAAATCCTCCACTAAAGTTTGGGGGTGGATCCTTCTTGGGAGCAAGTAAGGCCAGTAATGTCTTGTTCTGGAATCTTTGATCCACATTCCTTCTAAAATTGGTAGTTTGAGCTGGAGGTAATGATATCCTTTGCACAATCTCCTTCGATTGAGCATCTATGTAGGCTTTCTGCATCCTAGCTGCCTTTAATGCTTGAGCAAGTGATCTAGGATTAGTCATTTTCACAGTTATGTTAAGATGCTCCTTCAACCCTTCTACGAAACAATTGATTGCATTTTCCTGTTACAAGTTCACCTTTGTAAGACTCCTTTCAAAAGTTGTCTGATAATCCCTCACATTACCAGACTGGACAATCTTTTTCAATTGCTCCATAAGATCATCATAATCCTCTCCAAACTTTTCAGTCAAAGCCATAGCATACTCAGTCCACGTATGTGGCTGAGTGTAAATCCCATACTTCATAAAAGCTTGATGACACTCCATAGCTTCACCTTCTAAGTGCAGAGAAGCTACCGTCACTCTTTCTTCAGCTGGTACTCGATCGATTTGGAAAAACTGCTCTGCCTTAAACAACCATGATCTCAAATCATTTTCAAAAATCTAGGAAATGAAATATGAGTATATTTGGAATGCTGCCTACCATCTGTTTGATTTCCTTCCTCCTCAACATGATACTTATCAGAGGAATCCTTGATGTTGGATCTAGATTTAGATCCACTAGGGCCAATTGCTTCATCTTCATTCATTTCCGCAGAGTTCAACATTTGTTCCTTCAATTCACCTACTGCCTAATCCAAGCCTTTTAGGTGAGGAACTTCCCCAACTAAAGAGCCTACTGTCGAAATCAATTACTGCATCAATTCTCTGATATCACCCAGTTCGGCCACTGAATTTTCAACATATATACCCTTTTTCGTCATATTTTTGATATCTAAGAATCAACTGCTCTGATACCAATGATATTCAAATGCAGTGATTACGAGAAATCGGAGGTTTGAATATAGTCTCTAGGAGCTGAAACAGAGAAAGAGAGAAGAGAGAAGAGAGGAAGAAGAGGATTGTTATTGAAAGAACTGTAATTGTTATTCCTACAAAAATTGTGATACAACTAGGCCTGTTCATAAAAAATCGAACCAAACCGAAAACCAAAAAAACCGACCAAAAAAACCGATACTTTTTAGTTTGGTTGAGTTTTGGTTTTGAATTTTAAAAACCGATCAAATTGATTTGGTTTTGGTTTTGATAAAAAAAATAACCGAACCAAACCGATTATAGGAGTAGTTATTTTAAATTTATTATTACACCTATATATATGTATACTTTTATACAAACTTTCAAAATTTTTATGGTGAATGTTAATCGTTTGCACTTTTAGTACAGTTCTTTACATTTATAATCTAGTTTGATTGGTAGTTTTCTTTTGTTAAGTGTAAGAATCAATTTCATGTTTAAAAAATAATAATTGAGTCCTTAAATTATTCGTCACTATTTGATTTAATTATCATCAATATATTTTAGTAAATAATAGATTTCTCAAAGGGCAATTGATTAGATAGTGTTACGTTGAAAATGTGGTCGCCGGAATATGTGTTTGGTAGTGTATGTCTTATATTTAAGAAAAAACCGACAAAAAAACGAAAAACGACATAAACCGAATTAGAGAAAAAACCGACTTAATTGGTTTGGTTTGGTTCTTATATTTGAAAAACCGACTTACTTGGTATGGTTTCTTTTTAGGTAAAAACTGATCCAAACCGAACCATGAACACCCCTAGATACAATCCTTATATGTAATAGTTGAGCTGTAATAAGATTCTCTTAACAACTTCTCAACTAACTCAACTAACTTCTAACTAACTTTTGGCTCCTACTAACTAACTTCCGGAACTAACCCCTAACCACCCTAACTGTCACATTCTTTATTAAAATCAATCCACTTACACTAATTATATCACTAATTACAATTTGTATAACTCCAATGTTTTGAATGGCTATCACAAAAATTTGTTGGCGAAGTTAAGTAGGAAATTTTACATTGAGTGGATGCCAATAGATAATGGCACTGTACTTTAATTTTTGAAGACGTCTGCATTAGATAACTTGTAATGACCATATTGTTTTGAGTGACATTTTCCAATTACACACCTTTTTCTTGATTTGGCCTAACAATTCATGCTTAAAAATTTGTATAATTTGTATGTAAATGACTGAAAAGCAAAAAGGAACAACTGCCAAACTTATCAAAAGAATGATGTGCGTCTGCCGGGAGTCGAACCCGGGTCTATTGCTTGGAAGGCAATTATCCTAACCGTTGGACTACAAACGCTTGTTGTTGACAATACATGTTATAATTTGTAATGTATCCAAAAACTTCTTTTACCTTTTGGTTAACTAAAACGGGAAAAAAATTAACTATCTTAAGAGTAGATAATTAGACATTGATTCATTTCATAATAAAGATTTTTCATAGTTTTACTGGAGTAGAAAGGTCCCTTTTTGTTAAGTTAGCTCCAATGTAACTAAATAAATCATTAAATCTCAAAGGAAAAGGTTCTGCATATGATTGATTAACTCATTGTTGATCTTTTATATTATATATCAATTCAATTTTTCGTGTGATAATGCTAAAAATATGTCTTGTCTTTACAGAATATATTCATGTTATGTACATTTTAAAGCTGTCTAACATAGTACTTTCTCTTAATTTTGACAAGGCAGTGCAATTAATCTGTCTGATCCTTTCTCTCGAAAGCTTAAGTACTTTTCCAATCTCCTCAAAAGATTGAGGGGTATCTCCATTGAGGCCAAAGTGCAATTTCAGAATCTTTGCTTCTCTATCACATAACACATTGTGCAGAAGCTTCTCCAGGTCTTGTTTCATCATTTGTCTTTTCACAATTTCTTCTGGTAATATGTCTTCAGGCCCTGATATAATATCCTACAAGATAATCAAAATTTGAAGGAAAAGCATGAGTTTTTACTTATCCTTAATCAGGCATTTCCCTGTTGTTTCATGTGTAATTATCGGTCAAGCATGATCAACATTAGCTCGATAACTAGATCTATTTGGATTAAGTCAGGGCAGTCCTGTGCACAAGGCATCACGCATTCGTGCGGTATCGGGGGAAGGGTCGCACCTCAAGGGGTATGATGTAGATAGCCGGCACTAATGCAAGCATTAGTGGTTGTTTCCATGGCTCGAACCCGTAAGTTATGACAACTTCACTGCTCCAAGGCTCCCCTTCATTTATTTGGATTAAGCCAACTGATTAAAACATGAAGGAAAGGAAATAGGTGGAAAGACCAAGCATGAAATAATGGAAGGATAAGGAATGATAAGATAAATGAAAGGTGCTTATTGAAAAGATTGGGGAATTCGGCATAGCTTCCGTGAAGGAAATAAGGTGGCACACTTCTTGAGTAAACTAGGCTTCAAACAACCAGCTCTTGTTGGCATAAATATTTTGTACTCACCCCCAGGCCCCTGTCAAGTCAGTGATCCAAGAAGACAAGGATGGACCACCTACTACTAGACTCATATCAAATTCAATATGTAACAAACAGGCAATGTTTGGAAACATAAGTGTTATTCCTACTAATAGTACTAGCGATGTAATGCCACCTTAGCCGTTTATTAATAATATTATCCGTTTCTCCAAAAAGAAAGATAAATGAAAGGTGTCTAGTAGCATGTTTACGCGTTCTCCTCAAATATATTGCCTTCATTCCTCTCTAATCCGGTAGTTAAAAGGAAATTTCTATCATTATGATTATTTTCCATATTGAGGAAAAACTGCTACCTTTTCTTTTCCATTATATTTCACTTACTAGTAGTTCATTTCTTTTCATTGTAATTCACCAAGTACTACAGGTATGAACTGCAGACAAGTTAATCCATGTAGGCAAGACTTATCCAGTTTCCAGCAGCTTATAAACAGCAAATTCTCATTAGCTACGCTATCTAAGAAAAAAAATTGTCGAAACAACAAAGGCTTGGGGCAAACCTGCAATGACATGTAGCCTTGGCTAGTTACTATTTGATCAATGGAAATTGGTGCTCGGTTTCTCTCGATAACTAGTCTAACAGTTGAAACATCCATATCAAGAGCTTCTGCAATTTCATCGTAGGAAGGCATTCGCTGAAGCTTTCTGCTTAACTCAGTGTTGGCGTTGCAAATCCTTGGCACAAGCTCAGATATACTCCCCTGCATATAACAGACTAACCAATGCATTTCACTAATTACAAGCTTTATCTTATGGCATGTACTTAAGAAAGTAGAAAGGCAGTTACATATACCTACTTAACCGGAAAAGTTCATGAAGAAGTTGGCGTAATGTGCATATCATTAAATAAACTAAATGAGCGATTATTATGAGCATTTCATCGCATGACTTATGCTTAGTAAGTCCATGTAAAACAAGACCCTGCAGAACTTAATAAATAGTAACAAAAGACGGCTTAATCATGCATTAGCTTACCGGTAATCTAATAACTCTAGATTTGTTTGCTACGGCTCTAGTAATGGCTTGCCTAATCCACCAATAAGCATAAGTAGAAAGCTTATACCCCTTGTTAGGATTGAACTTTTTAGCACCATGAAGTAGACCTATGCTTCCTTCCTGTAATTGGCAATAAAGAAATTAAGGGGCTGGTTATGGTCCACGGAAAACCGAATATATATCCAATGCCAATGTTATGAAAGTTGGGACCTGAATTAGATCTTGTAAGCTTAATCCTTTGCCTTGATATGAAGCTGCAACAGATACAACAAGCCCTCTATAGCATTGAACTATCTTCTTTTGTGATATCTTAGCATTAACCAAGAGCTTATCTAGCCTTCTTCTGCTCATTCCTGCTGCCTTAGCTAATTGATTTGGATTTAGTTCAATCTCACTTGTTTCTTCAACCCTCTTTCTCAATGTCTCGATTCTTGCTTCTTCCTACCACAAGATTTAAGGGGAGGGGGGGGGGGGGGGGGCAAATAAAAAAAAAAAAACCCCAAATTTAAAACTTTTTTTAAGAAAGAG